>JAOEHY010020770.1:0-14583 GCA_025447955.1 Psilopsiagon aurifrons
TGATTTTGCTGTCAAATTAGGGTACTCAATCCATGCCAGCTGGAAAAAAATAAAGTAAAATATGGGCTCCTAGCACTCATTGCATATGATTAGGATTTGGGGAGGGTGCGGAGCATAACATCATCATAGGCAGAAAGTGAAAACAGCCAAAGGAAACGCCTACACTCTTCCTTTACAAAAGCTGCTTGTTGTGTCTGTCTGAACAATTGTTAAAAAACCTGGAGGGGAATTAGAAGGAAAAAGATAACTGACTTTATTAAGAGCAAAAGATTGATTGAGCAATTGATTGCACTTAATTGGAACTGTGCGAGCAAGGGAGCGGATTTCAGGGTGCTTTTTTTCCTCCAGGTCTTGCAGAGAGTCCTATCATAGAACCATACAGGCAGGAGACTGAGTTACTGAAATGAGAGCTTAGGTTTGCTTCTTTCTCCCAGGGCATTGCTTGCCTGGAAGCAGCTGTCTTGAGCTGACAATCGCAACATTTGAGGCCTCAAGAAGAAGGAGGAACTTAAGAGTCACAAGGTTACACTTCAGAGACTTGTTTGTGCATATGTTTCTTTCCAGAGTTTTTTTTCTTCTTGCATGCTATTTACATTCATAGGATGCTTTCTGCTGTAGCAACAAGGTTTAGAAACTTTAAATTTATATTTTGTTGTTTAAGAGAACTACAAGATTTGCATCTCATGCATTCATTTCAGCAGTGGAGTCATTGAAAGAAAAATGTTGTCCAATTCATAATAATGAAATCTGGAAGAATTATATGACTAAACCTCACTAACCAAAGGGAATGACACCATACTGTTATGGGGCATATTATCATGAAATACATACTTTAGTTGCTGGAGTTATGTACACAATAATGAAGCTGCAGCACAAGAGAGAACTAGCTCAGAGTTTCATAATCTTTTTCCCCAAAACAATTCTCAACAGGAAAATGATAGTGTGCAGGAACAGTTTAAAAAATATAAAAGGCAAAACCCAAGCTAACCCCTTTGAATGAACCAATTCCTGTTAATGTATTGTTATTACCTTACAATATAGATTACCTTAATTTTCCTCTTAAGCAGCAGGAAAGATAGACATTCACCCTGCACAGATAAGAGTGTGATTTCCAGAGAAAACAAAGGTTCCAGCAGTTAGGTTTGGATTTGCTTTGTTTAAAATCAAATCGCAAGGTATGTGGGCCTCAAACTTATCTAAACAGTACAGTCAGTACACAGACTCACAGAGCCATTGCAGTCAGAAGGGACCAGGCCAACACAACCTTTGCCTGTGCAATCACTTTAGATTAATGAATATAAAGCCTTTTCACCTGTGAAGGCAAGGAGTGGGACTAGATGGTTGGGATGTCATGTGTACGGCTATGCTTTAGCTTCCTAGGTGCTAGCAGCCGGTACCTGATAAAGCAGTATGCTCTGATGATGCATTTCACATCTACTAATCTCATTTGCCTACTGTAAGCTAGAACAGAGGCTTTACCTCAGTACATTTGGATGAGCAAACTTGGTAAGAAAGTAAAACAAGAGAGAATGCATGAGTGATTTTGCAAGAACAAATGGCCAGTTTTGTAGATTGAGGAAATAACGGATGGCCATAAAAATGGTAGTATTTAACAGATGTCTTGTGACCTTCCTCCTCACAAAAAGACTGTAGAGCTGTCGTTTATCCTTTCTCCCCACAAAATCATCTGAAATAAAAAAAAAAAAAAAAGAAACCAAACATTAAAAGCAGCACCAGTTTCTCCATTGCTCCTTCGAGTTTTCTAGTGTGAGCTACATGATTACAGCAAGAAGGAAGGAAACAAATTTGTATAAGGAAACAAATAATGCCTTTTACTGTGAGGCTTCACATACTAAGTTCCTTAGGACTTAGAGACAAACCAAAGGAGGAGGAAGCAGCATGCCCTCATCTCTCTGTCAGACACACACCTCCTGTGCCAGCTGCCACTGTTGGAAGCCTCCTACAAGCCTCTACACAGTCACCTTCTTTTCTGTCCATCTGCTAGGAGTTACTACTTTCCCAGTTCTGCCAGCTGTCCTAGCACTCCCTCGACCATCGCGGTCAAAACAAGTCAGGTCAGTGAACACGGCTTGTCATATAGGTCTTTCCTAACCAAGTTCATTTGGACTGAGATGGGCTGGGAAACAGTAAGGTGAGCAACTCCACCAACAGACCACAGAAGTCAGTAACCCCCGGCAGGAGGGCACTGACCAGTGGTAGGAAAAATCAACCCTGGCAGGCAAGAAAGCCCATGTCATCGAGCCTTTACAGTACTGTGTGCCCACCCTGCGCAGGACCCTGGAGCAGTCATTCATACAACTTTCCCCTTTATTGCAAACAGCCACATCTCTCTGTAGCTACAATTGCCTGTAGCTAGTGCTTGTTAAGTGCTTTGAAGATTAAAAGCACAGATACAAGTGTTAAATATTGTAATTATTCTTACTACGTAACATAGCAGCACTGAAAGTAGGGAGGGGTTGTTTTTCCCTGTTTATATGTGGGAATACCATGACAGCTGCTCCTTTCTGTAAGTGAATTGCTGCCAAGCACCTTGATAAAGGGTTGTGCTTGAAGGAAAAGGACGGAATCTGGGAGTTTTCTTGGAGTGCTGCATACCACAGTGAAATTAAAGTGTGCTATTACTAGGCTTCCCCTGTCAGAGCTTATTCCTATATATGCTGATTACCCTGAGCTGCCTCTGGCTCCAGGAGCAGCAGCAGTGACTCTCAGCAGTTTACCAGGGCTTGATCCTACAAGCAGCACACAGAAGGAAACACTTAACCAGAGAACACACCTCAGACAAACAACTGGGGATCAGCCCCACAAGCATCAATCTTGAAGTCCATGTTTCTGTTTTATTCAGCTTATACTTGGGTCTTAGGAGAGAGCTGTGCCTGGATAAAGCAAGGGCAGCCATGAGTTTGGGCTTTTCTATCAAGGACACTTTCTGACATTCCAGCACTGCAAATGGTGTAAGCCTGAAGAGTTTCCCTGTACATTGCGCTATTCCTCTGCAGTGTCTGCCTTGCACTGCCACCAGAGAGCCCACAGGGCCAGGAGCAGTAGCTGGGGTAAAAACCCCTACATCTATTCCATTCTTCTTTATTCTCAGAAAGAGGTGGAAGGAGGAGGAGGTTGAGAGAACATCATAGAATCATAGAATAGTTAGGGTTGGAAAGGACCTTAAGATCATCTAGTTCCAGCCCCCCTGCCGTGGGTAGGGACACCTCCCACTAAACCATGCCACCCAAGGCTCTGTCCAACCTGGCCTTGAATGCCACAAGGGACGGAGCATTCACAGCTTCCCTGAGCAACCATATAGTTCATTAGCACCTTGAAACTACTGCAGATTATGCCATATGCTGGACTGGCACCTCACTGAATTTCTGTAGCCAAGCACAAACAAGGCTGTTTTGAATGTGGGTCATGTCTGAGAACAAAGCTGTAAGTGACCACTTCAGTTTGTCACTGCACAGAGTTAAGTGTATTTCTGTGCACCTCTGGGCTCTGTGACACAGTACATACAGCCAAGGGCTGTAGCACTTAATGAGGCAGCACTATTCTACGTGCACTGGGAACTCACTTTAGCTAAGGTTGAAAAGAAATCCTGTGACACTCTGTTTCCACGTTTCATACCTTCCCTCCCTAGTCCTGCAACAGCCTGGACCAGCTTTGAGCCTCTCGGCATGAGGGTACAAATAGATCCTGTACTCCAAGAAGAAATGATGCTGTAATCCAACTCCCTTACACTGTTAGGCAGCTGTTGGCAACAGATGTGAATTAAGGAAGCCTGAGGAGCACAACTCTTGCAAGAGCAGGTAGCCATCACATAGAAGACCCAGTTTGCCTCCACTTTCTGTGCTTGCTCATGCACAGGCAGTTCTGAAGAAGTTAAGCCACAAAAAGCATGGGCTGTTCCACATGAATAGAAAATATAGACCTAAGCATCTGAAAACTTACCCTCTCAAGGAGCTTAAGTACAAGCCACAACTGCAGGTGATGGCATATGGAAGAGGCCTGGGCAGACACCAAGCTGCCAGGACCCAGCTCAAGAGGTGTTCAGCTACCTACAGCTTTCCCAGCTCCTATGGGGCTTGAAAGTGCCTGACACTTCTCTGGGAACACACAGCAAAAATCCACAGTCATATTTCAGACCCACAGAAGCCCTCATCTTATTCTGATACCTACTGGCAGCAATAGCATCAAATTTGGCATCAGAGAGGTCATTTGTAGAAGGAGGCATGCTGTTGTTTTGCACAGGAAGTTGATTTATCTGAAGTCTTTCTGAAGGGGTGAGGAGTACAGTAAAGTATTTAAAATGTATGCTCATTTTAGAAGATTTTTACGTTCATTTGGTGGCATGGGAGAAAGTAGAAAGGTAGCAGACAATGAAGAACTAACAAGAAAGAAGCCTGGGTGTGTCATAGGGGAAGGGAAAGGTGGAAGTGTAGGAGGTGATGCAGAGAAGCTCACTAAATTGCAAGGCAAAATATGGATTTTGTCCCCAAGCAAAACACCTCTGTACTGCTGTCAGGTCAAGCTAATAAATACAGTCCTTCAGAGGCTCCACTGTATTTCCTCACTTGCCAACAGAAAAAAGAATTAATAAGGAGCTTCTGTCTGGCAATCAGCAACTATTTGCATCATCATATATGGAGATGGCAGCCTTCCTGATCATGAAACACGCCTTCTCTTTAGCAGTCAAGCTTCTGGAGCAGTGGAGCAAAGAGGTGGCTGGTCTCTTTTTCCAAGTAGCAAGTGATAGGACAAGAAGTAATGGCTTCAAGCTGAACGAGGGCAGAGGGGATTAGACTGGATATTAGAAAAAAATTTTCACAGAGAGGATGGTCAGGCATTGGAACAGGCTGCCCAGGGCAGTGGTGGAGTCATCATCCCTGGAAGTGTTAAAGAACATGTGTAGATGAGGATCTCAGTGACATGGTTTAGTGATGGGCTCGGCAGTGTTAGGATAATGGTTGGACTTGATGATCTTACAGGTCTTTTCCAACCTAGCTGAGTCTATGTTTCTGCTCATTCAGTCCTTTATGTAGCTGCTACCTACAATGCTGCACATGACTTTGAAGAAGCCCCTTTCAGAAGGGGCTGAAGGCAGGCAGAACCCACTGTACGGGTTATGATGTGAAACTTACTGAGGTCTGTGAAGTCTCTGGAGGTTGGTTGCAGGCACAAAAGCCAAGCTGCAGTATTTCCAGAGTCTTTACAACACAGGTTTTGCAATAGAATATATGTTGTGAGTGAGATACAAATTCACAATGAATTCAGTAACTAACAGATCAACTTCCTTTGTTTACCATGCAGAGGACACAAGAAAATTAAGTGAGTCTGGTGCTAGTCCAAGACACTGCTAGAAACACTTTTGACAAAAGCTGACCTCTTCGCTCCTGAATAAATATTAGCAATTTGTTTGCGCATTGTTCAGCCAGTTTTGTAGACAGACTAGGAAAAATGAGCAAAGAACTTATTCAGTCATTTTTTTCCCCACCAATTGTCAAATAAATTATTCACAAATACAAGCTTCCATCATTCATCTAGCACTAGACTAAACACTTTCTACTAAACTTAGTTTTCAGCATCGTGTTTCAGTTTATAGTTACATTTTTCCCTGGGCAAAGTGAGCCAGTCATTAGACAGCTCTCATAGGTTTCTACTAAACATGCTTGATTAAGTCTTTTAAGAAGGAGGAGGTGGAGGAAATTGTGCTTTAAAGTCAACAGGAACATTTCCATTCACTTCACTTGGAAGTGCACTGGAAGAGATAACATTATTTTGAAGAGTTAACAAGCATACTTAACTCTGGGGGATACTAAAAAAAAAACCTCAACCTATACTACCATTGCACACCACCCTTTGCAATGGACAGTTTTCAAACTGAACAGAGTAAGAAACCATTCTAATGCTCAAGGGGCCCAAAGCAACAGTTTTCCCTACCACCACTCCATGGAGCTACTTGGCACATGTAACACATGCATGAAATCTACCAACATCATCCAAGCTCTAATCTCACTCACTCCCTAGTGACTTAACTTCTGTGAGAGCCTTCAGCATGGTGATGCTGAGCTGGCGCAGGTGCTTGCCTTTAATTTCTCCAAGCCAGAGCCACAGCTGATGCAATTCAGCTTAATGGCTTGAGGATCTGGCCTCATTTGAAAGGGAAAGCAGAATATGAGAAGAAAAATAAAATTAAAAAAAATAAATCAAACATGAATTCAAACGTGAACTTCTGGACTGATTTACTGCATGCCACACAGCCCTACAAGGTCAGGATGACACACACACAAGAGACCTCTGACACAAAATAACTGCATGAAACTACTACATTTGGAATTTCTATGGGTAGGCAAATTGAAAACCAGGCACACCTCAAGAGCACACCTTTGCTGCAGGTCAGCAAGAAAGCTCTGTGTCATCTTTCTTCAAAGAGGTTTAGACGGCTGCTGCCATTCCCCTAAATTTAGAAGAAACAGGGACACGACCTACTATTCAGTCTATGCAAATTCATGTTGAACACCACTGAATGCAACACCTGTGTTCACCTCTACAGCGAGTGATTGTTTTAATCAAGTGGTTACCATAAGCCCTTCTCTTCCAAATGAAATGGTCTGTTTTATCCCCAGTCAAATCAATTCCACATGAATCCTTCAAAAGTACCCACCATGATAATTATTCTTATCCATCATTAGCACATCAGCTTGAGATCCCGGGCACAGTCAGGAGCTAGACAGTGTACACATGTTGAACAGAAGGCAGTCTTTAACCTGTTGAGATTACAATCTCAGAAGTCATAGGGGGAAAAAAAACAATAATAGACAAACAGGCTCAGCAAATGTTGAAAGCTAGAGGTGTGGAGGAGGGCTTGCTTGCTTTCCCTTATTCAGTGTGTAGATGCAAGATGAGCCCAGCCTCTGAAGGGAAATAGATGCATGGAAAGACACAATGCCATTCCCATGGCCCAGGAAGGCCTGTCCACTGCAACCTCCTTTCACAGAGCTCCCTCCTAACTAGAAGAGTTGTTTCAGTTGTAACTGTGCCCATGGTGAATATCAAGGACAGCACAGGTAGATGTAAACCTAATACCCTTCTCTTCTTCACTCAGCACACTTGGCAGGTTCAGCTCAGGGCTTTCAAAAGGACCAGTGCTTGGAAGTCTTGCTGTCTGCATTTTTTTTCCTCCAAAAGCTGTGCTGTAGACCTTCAAGCTCGAGGCCCGAGTGACAGAGAAGCGATGGTATAAAAAGGTATGTAACTAGTGCCAAAACATGTCACCCTGAGTCACTTCATCCAAAAACCATGAGGCTCTGGCCAGAGTTGAAACCCATAAAATATAGATACGCAGTGCAAAACTGATAAGGACCTTCCTTTCAAACTTATCCCAGAGCCCAAGACATTATCTATTGGATCAGCCCCTGTGGGTACTTAGACGCCACTCTGCCTACTTTTTGGAACCCATTGAGATTTAGGCTGAAAATAGGTGCCAAGATGCTATGACTCAGGCAGTTGCAGGCATGCCCAGCAGCAGAGCTACTGGTGCAGAAGGAACATGCAAGTAGCAGACGGAAGCACCGACCATGGCTGGATGCCTTCAAGGTTAGATGGTTGCTCAGTGTGGGGCAAAGGAGCATTGCTGTGACTTCAGACTAGGCTGCCTGAACTCTGCTTGCACCCTGTTGCAAGTGACAAAGCCCCCCTCTGAGGCTGGCCTTTGTAAATACCATCCACATTTCCCCCATACTAATCTCTCCACTTAATTTAAGTGCACCTAATCGAGAAATCTACCTAATTGGAATATCTCTTTTAAAAATCAGGGATGCTTACTAACAATGACTGCATCTTGATCGGGATGGTAATATCACTTAATTGGGATGCCTTCAGGTATCTTAGTGGTTTGGGTTTTTTATGTCTCAAGCTCAAGCTAGTCTTGTCTGTCTGCTCCTCATAAAACAGCTTTCAGTTCCTCCTTAGTAATGATACAGGCAAACGATGATGTAAGTTTCTTTAACATTTTTTGCTTCTGGCTGTTAGTTGGTGTGGGAGGGGCAAATTACCTGTTTCTGTGGGTGTTCTTGCCACAGGGACGGTTATGGTAGCTTCAGTCTCCATCCCATGTAAACCCTCCCCCTGCCTCTGTGGGCCTACCCTTCACACAGGGAATGCACTGTGGCTTTCCAGAAGGCCTCAGTGTTCAGTGGAACGCTGTTCTCTGCTACCTGGCAAGCCCATCTAAACTGGGGAAAGCTACTGACCAGCATGTCCTGCCATGAGTGTTCTGTTAGTAACTCACTATTTCAACGATTGCAGCGTCCACAGCTCTAGAGAGCAAAAAGTGTGTATTAAAGGAAAGCTACATATCTGCCTATCTACCCAACCAACCACACTTATACACCACAGTTAGACATGCGCAATTATTTTTAAATGTGAGCCTCAGCTAAGAATCTCGGGCTCTATTTTAAAGGTTTTCCAGTTAAACAATTTAAAAAAAATAATCCATCAAGTGTCTTTTCCTTCCTTCTGTGCCATCTTAAAAGACCTGTCTTTGTATTTATCAAGTGAAGCACCCCCAAATTGATCACCTAAAACTGCATGGGGACTTGCAATCCCTTCTACTTTGCAAAATAGGGGAACTGACCTTGTTTGGCTTTGCTAATGCCAAACCTGAGTTGTGTTGCCGTCACAGTTGGCCAGCCAGTCTTGCTGGGGCAGGATCTAGGACATGAGCTGCCGTGTGCCAGAGCCACACATCCAACATGCAACATGCTTTGACTGAGCAGTTGAGCAAATGGGGTTAATGCCACCTGAACAAAAAAAGAATGACTGAAAGTTTTGCTTTTACTTGGTCTTTGGAGAGCAAGAAAAGGACACTGTTTGAGGGGATGCTGAAATACATGCTGCCTAAGCTCTTTTCTGCTGCAGTACAGATTTTCTGTTTTGAATCATGCCTACCAGCCTGGTGACAGACTTGCAGAAATAGTACTGCATGTGACCTTGTGGATGAAGGAGAAAGAATTGCAAGTTGCAGAAATCACGTACTGAGGAACTGAATGATAACTTGTTTTACCTTTAAACAGCACACTGCATAGTTTAAAGAACACAGATCTCCTAGGAAGGGGGCTTGCCTGGGCTCATAGCCCATAGTGCTCCTGCAGCCACAAGTCCATGTCTTTGTTACGCAGGGTGCATTTAAAACTCTATATTTTGGGTGCATTCTCTGTGTTTTATGGAAAACAACTGATAGATCTTGAGAGCTCTACTTTTTAAACTGTTCTTTCACTTTTTATTATACTCTACTTTTTGCAGAGTGAGACATTGTTTTCTGTATGTAACCAACTCTAATGGGTTGCTTTCAGCCGTGCGCAAATAACTGTGCAAAGACAGCGTTTGTGGCTTCATAAAAGGGCATATGCAGATACCCAAGTTTTACTACCTGTATTACCATAGCTCCTAGGAGCCTGAAAGGAGACTGGTTCTTTGGTGTGATTGTACTTAATACCCGTAAATGCCTTGTAAAACTCTGAAAACCATGCGTGCATTTAGCTGTGCGTATATATTAGCGTGTGTGCGTGCTCATGTGTGTATTAACACACCTCTGTAGCCGTACAACTGTGTGAAGGCACCTGCCTCCGGATTTGCCAGTTTTATGAAGCTGTTCTTCGGAGGTCGAACACATCAGTAATTAGACAGCAAGGGGGAGGTTAAAAAACAGAAGTGCTTTTCCTGGAAACCAACACTTTTTCGTTCGCAAGTTTTATTGGCAAACCTGGCAATCGGTAATGACATTCCTTGGCAGAGCGATGGAATTAATGTCCGGGACAGAGCCTGCATCGCCCCATCGCCCCGGCGCTCACCTCTAGCAGCAGCGAGCCGCGCCTCGCCAAGGCGGCACAGCCTGGCCGCTCCTCCGGCAGCGAAGAGGCGGCAGGAAGGGTCTGGGTGGGTTTTCACCCCCTTTTTTCTCCCTTCGGAGGAGACCGCGGCGGCTCCGCCGGGAAGCAGACATGCCCAGCGGCGAGGGGAGGCTGCGGGCGGCGGAACTCGGGGAGCGCAGAGGAGCGGAACGGCGCGGAGCGGGAGGCAGTGGCAAGGGCGGCCCGGGAGGGGGCGCCCGCAGCCCACGGAGAGCTCTGCTGCCCCGCAGGTGGCCGCCGAGCGCGGGTGCGGAGCGGTGCCGTGCGCGACGGCATCGTCGCCTCTTCCCCGGTGGTTGGGTGGAAACGGATTTGTGGCTTCCCTCCCTTGTCTGCTGTCCCACTCGGGCCACGGAGGCTTGAGTGCCGGGAGGGGCTGCCTCCCCCCGCGCTGCTCTGCGCGGGGAGCGGGGGTCTTTCGATTCCCCTCCACCAAGGGCCGTCCGCAGAGTGGCAGCGCTCAGTGGCAGCTCTCCGCAAGGCTGCGCGCCCTCACGGCCACCTCTTCTCCCGTACCCCCGCCTCTGCCGCACACCCTCCCGAAAAACCTCTCGGCCCTCAAAAAACGAGTACGCAAAAGGCAGGCAATAATGTATCCAGGGGCTGATCTCTATCTGCTACCTAATGACTTGCCAAGTACTTATCACTTCCCAGACTAGGAACTGTCGTTTCATTCTAATGTAAATAAACCTTTTATACAAATAAGTCTCTCTCTCTCCTCCCGTCTTTAAGGCAAGAGGTGGAGATGGAGCAGGATAGGGCTGCAAAGGTTCATGCTCTCAGCTTCTTTGCTCCGTGTGTGTTTTCATTTATATGAATCCAGAGAATCCAGTGGATTCAGCCCCCCTCCGCCCTCGCTGCCCCTCCCAGAGAAAGGAAGGAAACCAGGGAGGAAAAGGAACACAAAAGGGACAAGGGACCTTGGAAAGTAAAATAAAAAGGAAAAAAAAAAAAAAATCCATGTCTGGCTGTCTTCTTGTCGGTTTAGGAGTGAGTTTTTAACATCCCCAGCCCCCCAGACGTTAGTATTCTACTGTGAGATGCCAAATTAAAGGGTTTCTTAAGCTCTTGCGGGATTTTTCTGTGTGCATGTGTGTGTGATAGCAGTCTATCTGAATAGCAGAAACAACACAAATACTTTCCCATAGCCCTATTTTTGATTTTAATCCTGATGCCGCGACATCTCTGGGACGCAACCTGTGTCACGGAGACGAACCGCAGGTACAACCTCAGTAATTATCACGGGAAGACGAAACGCGGGAGCTCCGACCTCTTCGTGGTCTCGGTCTTCCCTTGTAAACGAAATGCAAAATTCGCTTTTAGATACCGAATGTGAAATTAAGGTATTTCTCTTGAGAGTCAGACGAAGGCGGTGACCGCTGCCGTATTTACTGCAAAGGATAATTTAATTCTTATTCAAGACTGACAGCCTAAAAGATGCCAGAGGGATTGGAGCTCTCATTTTCGTATTAAGTTGTGTTATTCGTGTCTTAAGATAAAAGACGCCCTAGATTGGAAAACTACCTCGGCTTATTTGTGGAATTATTAACCCACGTAAATAAATAACAATCACGCCTCTTGGCTTAACTGAGTGCCACGCAAACAGACCTTGCATTTAGAGCTCGGCTTAATTGTACAGGCTGTGATGGCAGAGGTGCTGGTTGAGAGTACGGGAGGGAGACAGGGAAGGAGGGAGGGCTGTCACCTACGTCCAGCGGCTGAAAACAGAGAGAGGACTTTCTGCACAATAGGTTTTTCTACTAGCGAAGCACAGATTTGATGCGAGCACTTCCCTCCCTGCCCCCCGAAAGGATGTCAGCGGTTTTCTCCTGCGGTCTTGCCCGCTGTTTAAGGAACATGGGAAGCTGCATCCTGAGATGCAAGAGCCGGGCTGGGTGGCTGGTTTCAGAGTTACAGGGACAGTGCTGTGATGTTGGAGACAAAAGAGAGGGAGGGAAACGAAGCTCTGACTACGTCTAAACATAAACAGCTCGGGGCTGGAAAGCAGTTCACCTCCAGGTCTGTGAGAGGAGAGAAGAGGACAACCCGCAGCGAATTGTGTGGGTCCACCTGGGCTTTGCCCAGGTCAAATGGTAGCCCCTCCGCCTACCGCTCAGATGTCATCTTTCTTTCTGACATCTCCGTAAATAAGGCTGCAAATGACCACACACGCGAAGCCTCAGAGGGTTTCAAGGAAAGCGCAGTTTCCCTGGACCGGCGCTGCGGCCGAGCCTCCCACCCCGCCTCTAATGCCCCTCGCCCGGCTTCGGGCCGTGCCCGGTGCCCGGGGGTCCTCAGGGAAGGGGTGGGGGGCCAGGGTGGCCACGGCTGCCGCCGTTCTTCTCCGTTCCGGCGGCAGACTCAAGTGAGTCAAATGAAGGCGGCTCTCTCTTTCGGAGGCCGGGCTCAGGAACGGGGCAGAGGCTCGGAGGAACGGCGGCTCCGTCGGGCCACCAGGCGGGTGACACCCCAGCGCTGAGGGCCCTTTCTGGGTGGTATTCAAACACACCGAGGTGGAGAACTTGATCTTGCCGCCCTCCTGAACCCGTTGTTTCCCCCACCACGCACACACACAAACCCCAGATCACTTTGTGAACCTTCACAATGGTGACTTTTGTGCCTCGACGAGAGAAACCAGGGTCCTGCTGGTTTGAGGTATGTAACTCAACACACGTTAGTTGCGTCAGATCGCAATTACAGCATCAGAGTGGCTATTACAAAACATATCAGAAGCAGAACACAGCGGATTAATGCCTCTCTTCCTCCCCCTTCACTCTGCTAAAACTTCTCCGTGTGGCTCCAGCCTCTGCCCGAGAAATGGCTTCGCTGTTGTCCAGATGAAACGAAAAAGTCGGTAAAGGCTCCGGGCCCCAGAGAGAGCAGGCAGCCCACGGAAACTGGTTTTTAAGCAAGGTAACACTGTGGGAAAACCGGATGACCTGGGCTGCATGGAAACGTGCTAAAATGTCCCATTTCTTTTACATTTTCCTCCCTTCTTTTCAGCAAAGCAAGAAAGAGGTTTTTGAAAATATAAAGTGTTGGAATTGACATCGAGTCCAGTGCTTGCACATTGATTAATTCTGCCGTGGTGGGAGGAAAGGGAAAAACGTGTAATTAGGCAGGAGCAGGTGAAAGATTCCAGACGATGAAATACAACGGGTTAAACGGGATAATGTATTCACCATTAAAGGACTGACATTTATTACCAAAAAGAGACCAGTTATGTTTGGATATGAAAAGGAGCAGATATTAGGCTATATAAATTACCTCCTTCGCATTACTCGCATCTCACTTAAAACACTTTTTTTTTTTTTTTTTTTAATAACCCACGGATTGGTGTTGCAGAGCAAAAACCATACCTGCTAAAATACCACCAAGCAAAAGATGCACCTTTAACATGTTCCAGTGACACGATCCCCTAAGCCATCGATCACAGTAAAAAGTGTGGAAAGGGGGTTTGAAATCAGTGAAGACAAAAGGGTCTTTTGACTTATTTGTAGTGTCACAAGATCATGGTGGGCAATTCATCTCGCAAACACACACACGTCTTTCCCGTACAAATTCCATCTCTTAAAAAAGATTTTAGCATCTTCCTTTCAACCGGGATGTTATTAACGCTAATGGAGTTTCAGAGGTATTGGCTACGAGGTGAATGAGGAGCACTGGGTTGTATTTTGGATATCTGAAGTATTGGTCAAATACACAGCAGTGCAAATGTGTATCCCAATCCCCTCGTGTTTAAAGTATGAAAAAAATATGTTCTTTCTTAAAATATAACAGCAAATTTCAAGGAAAAATTTTAAAATAAATAACCAAACCCTCACTCTCTGCTACCTTTGAGCTCCCGTTAAAGTGTAATTCTGATTAGAGCTCAAACATTCTTCCAGATGTTTAGGTAAAGGCAACTGCAACGCAAATAAATTCTCCATAGCAGAACCAGCCAGTTTAAGAAACATTCGTGTCACTGGACTTTTTTTTCCTTTTTTTTTTTTTTTTTTCCTTTTAACACACCTGACATATCACTGAGCCCACTGTGAAGCAGATTAAGGATAGAAGTATTTGCCCTCTCCATCTCAAATAAATTAGTAAAGCAGGTACTAGGTTTTCCTTATCACATCCCATCAGGTCTAGTAGGCTACCTGAAGCAGCGAGCTAAAGACCCCTCGCAAAGGACCGCGCCCCCGTCGACAAACAGCCGGGGCAGCGGCCGCCCGCTTTGCAGGCGTGGGGTGGGGGGAAGCTCTTGCTGTGGCTTATTAATAAAAAGGAGCTTTGGAGGACTCGTCAAAACCTTGTCAACCAGAGGAATGCAGTCCTTTCAGAGGAGTTTGGGCAGGCAGGCAGCTGGCTGCAGGCAGGGTGGTGCTGCTGGGGCAGGGGCATCCCACCCTGCGCGCACATACACACGTATTATACATACATATTCCCCGGCCCGGAAAGGAGAGGACCTTGCCGGCACATCGGCGTGGAGCCTGCCCGCCGAGACCTGCGGGAGCCGGGAGGGGAGAGAAAGGGAAGGAAAGGGAAGAAAGCAGAGAGCCCGTCCGGAGAAAACAGACCAACGAGGGGGGGAAAGAGAACAAACATAAGTAAAAAGTGCTCGAGAAACACGCGTGGAAGAGCTCGGGGTGGGCGCGTGGGTGGGAAGAGCTCCGGGAGAGCA
>JAOEHY010020773.1:0-17156 GCA_025447955.1 Psilopsiagon aurifrons
CCCCCCCCCCCCCCCCCCCCCCCCCAAATATTTCTAGCCCTCGCCTTTGATGCCTGGACATGGGAACATGCAAGAACTGTTTACAGGATGGCCAGAATTACCAAAGGAAAAAACTCAGTTTCAGGTGGAATATAGAATGTTCCCAAGGATCAAATTCTTTTTTTTTTTTTTTTTTGTGGTTTTGAAGTCATAGGGCTGGGAAAATCAAGGTCCTACCTTGAAGGCATTGGAAATCACTAGTTGTAGTGTTTGGATACCATGAGATATAAACGCTTTGGTAGCAAGGGTTCAGGCTGAGTTCAGACTGGCTGGAAGACTAAACAAGGTCAACTTGTCTGCAGTATGGCCAACTTTAGACTCAGGGTATCCCTAAATACTGCCATTTGCAGTGCAATTATATGAATAGTGTGGCCATTGCTTGGGTATCTAGCTAGCTGTATAAATGGAATTAAACCAATTTTCATTTTACCAAAAAAGAAAACAAGAATACCAGGAATATTGTCCCGTAGATCTGTAATTATGTGTCTGTGAGTCTCTTGATAATTTCATTTCTTTTGCAGTGAGGAATAGAATGTTGATCACTTTGATATTATTGTATCATCTTCCTTTCCTTTTTTGGGGGGAAACTAAATTAATCTGAAATTCATACAGCTGATAAAATTACTAGCATTTTGCATCTACGAGAATCTGGAAAGAGTAAGGTTATCTTACTCTCTGACTGAACATAAACATACATCAGATCTGTTCACTGAAGGTTTAACATCTGTACCCAATCTAATAATTATTTGTTCCCCGATGGTCACTTATAAAAAACTCAAAAATAAGATTTATAGATCATAATTAATCTCAATCTATAATAAGAAAAAATTGTATACAGAAGTATACATTTCTCTCTCTTGATCACAAGGGAAGCCAAGCTGAGGAGTTCTGGTGTTAGACATCTAACCTGTGTATGTCTAGTATAAGCTGATGCAAATTTGTACCACGGCAGTTGAAACAGGCAATACCTCAGTCTCTAATGCTCATGGGAGCTCTTAACACCTTTCGCAATTACATCGTGCTTGATTAAAAAAGCAAATGGAAACCCTGTGGGAAGGAGCAGTAGTTGAATAGGGAGAAAAATGTGGGGATTTGGAAATATCTGGGGGTCAGAAATGGCTACTCTGAACAAATCAACAGAGAAAGTGATCAAGGAAATTACTTAGAGGTCATGCCGGAGAAGTGGTAATGTTGTACCCTAGACAATTGAGCAGTCATTTATAGCACACATTCATCATTTCTTTTTAATCACAGCACCTGAAGCATAAAAGTAAATGTCAAAGCAAACTTTAAAACTGACTTAAATGCAGACAGCTTCATGACCTCTGCCATCACACAGCCTGTGAGGCCAGTTAGCACAGACATAAATTTAATGGATCAATTCATTTAAATGTCTCTATTTAACATAATACATTGAAAATAACAAGGAAACACTAAAATTCCATATTTTCATTTTGCCTAAAAAAAAAAATAAAATCCTTGTTATCACAGATTTGATAACTGCAGTGTTAACATGAGATACGTTAAATTTAATAGGAGAAATGTATTCTATAAAACGACAGAAGCTTTATTGTATACCACTGGTTTTTGTGGGTAAGCTATTCAAAACAGTATTCTTCATTGCACTTACTTTCCTTCCAGTTGTGGACGTTCATAGGTGGGTACTTATTCAAACAGTCCTGTTGTTCATCACCATCATATTTTTTTATATTATATAAGTAACCACAAATGCAAAGGTAGAAATGGGAAGCAGAAGGGACAATTAAGATCTAAATGTGGAAGCAGCTTGTGGAAGCAGCTGTACAAAAGGCTGGCATGTAGCAAGTGGAAAATCATCTATATGATACAGGGCAGTCTTCCAGATTTGTAGGTTATCTCCTAATCAATTCCAGACATTTGAGGTTCAGAAATTCATATTCAAAACTACATAGAGCTTAGCAACAATGTTTTGTTCCTTGAAAATGTATCATGCTGGAATCAGCTCATGAAATAACTTGTTAACCTGTATCCTGAAGCAACAAATAGAAATTAAAATATGTTCAATGGTGTACATTAATCATAGGCTAACATTTCTGAAAGACCTGGCTGGTAGATGATTTTTAATAACTGTAGCCTAGCATACAGCTAGGAAGTGCGAAACTGAGAGAAACTAACCTTCCAGAGACAGAACATGAAGCAAGAAGACAACAGCACTTGGGGCCATACTCATAAGTCCTGGTGTTAAGTGAAATTCAATGACTTAAGCATTCAGGTCTGTTAACCTTGTTGAAAAGAGTACACATTTAACCTGTCCTTAACGTAGATGTAACATTATCAACCCATGGCAGAAATTCAAGCTATCTTTATTACTTTTATAATCTATCTGTAGATTATATCTATATTTACTAGGTATTATATCTATAATTACTTTTAACCTCAGCTGGCAACTAATCCCTTCAGAGCCACTCACTCACTCCCCACCAGTGAGTGGGATGGGGGAAAGAATTAAAAGAGTAAAAGTAGGAAAACTCATGGGTTGAGATGAAGAGATTTAATTAGGTGAAACAAAAGCTGCTCCTGCAATCAAAGAAAAAAAAAAAAAAAAAAAAATTCATTTGCCGCTTCTTATCAGCACTCTTTCCTTCTTCTTCCCCCATATTTACATGTTGAGCAGCATGTCATATGGTCTGAGACATCCCTTGGGTCAGTTGGGATCAGCTGTCCTGGCTGTGTTTCCTCCCAACTCCCTGTGCATCCCTAGCCTGCTCGCTGGTGTGGTGGTGTGAAGAGCAAAAAAGGCCTTGATCCTGTGTAAGCACTGCTCAGCAATAATGAAAACATCTATGTGTTATCAACACTGTTTTCAGCACATATCCAAAAAATAGCCCCATACTAGCTACAAGAGTGAAGAAGAGTAACTATCCCGGCCAAAACCAGCACACTGGTAGAAATGCTTAACTTTCCCTGGATTGTAGACCTGATTTCACCACATGACACAGGGTAAACCAGGAGAAAATGAAAGCAGCCATAGTAGGGTTGCTAGTTTTTTTTATAATTGAGAAAATGTTCTTAGCTAACATCATTTTTTCAGAATGCTTTGCATTTATGTAATTATTTATATATGTCAGAAAGTGATAGCTGGTTGTTCTGATAAATGAAAAGAAATCTAAAGCAAAGTAAACTGTATTGCTTTCCTTTCAGCTAGTTGCTTTCATCTTCCCAGAATAACTAGGATATTTAGAATATGTGGAGACTGTAAAGAATTTTAGATATTTATTTGAGAAGAAAGGTTATAATGATTTTCACATTGCATTTTTTTCAATATGCTGGTTTGGATACTCATAGCTTTGCCTTCTGGCCTTGAAGTATATGATTGTTTCAGTTTCCTCTTCACCCTCTGTCTCCAGGGGCTAGGGAGAGAACAGATTGCTTATAACAATATTATTGTGTTCTTTCAACTTTATTTTAATACAGCCAAACACATCCTTCAAAGCTTTAGGAAAGAGATTTCTGATTGTTTGTTTACTTATTTTTTTAAGAGATGCAAAATACACTGCACCTTCTATTTCTTGTATTCTTTTTCTTTGAAGATATCAGAAAACATTCTCACCTACAGTTTAAGGATCTAGCAAAGGATCAAGAAGTATTTGGTAGTTATGCAGATGCTTGTTTGCTGTATTTTGTTAATCATGGCCAGAGTACAGAAGTTTATCTACACTGTTTAGGTTAAAAATTAAACACTAAAATCAGCTAGGTTTATATCATCTAATCATCTCATTATTTAAGACTTTTAATTTCCTTAAACCTCCTAAAGATGTCTCAGCGTGAAACGTAATTACCTTGTAAACACTGAATCAACTTAAATGATTTTTTCTGTTCTTAAACTCTTAGACACCCTTTTCTTTTGAGGTAGAAGAAGCAAAATTAAATGCCCAGACTAAAATGTTAGATACTTGAAAGAGTTTCTAGAAGACTTGTTAAAAGCAAATCAGAGTTATTGATACCTGAAAATAAAACACACATGAAAGCTTTTGCAGGAGACTCAGTTTTGGAAATCAGAGAAAGCACATGTTGCTTTCCTCCCTTTTTTTTTTTTTTTAACATATGTGTGTACTGTGTGCATTATATCCTATTTTGTATTTGGATCTATCTGTTCATTTAGGCACCTGGAGATTTGTGGGTATTAGATTACCTACTTATCTGGACATCCATGTATTAGATTGCATTCAGCATGTTCG
The DNA here is from genome assembly GCA_025447955.1 of Psilopsiagon aurifrons. Lineage (NCBI taxonomy): Eukaryota > Metazoa > Chordata > Aves > Psittaciformes > Psittacidae > Psilopsiagon > Psilopsiagon aurifrons. Next base: position 4,257 of record JAOEHY010020773.1, read on the forward strand.
ACTCCTGCAGATCCAGTGGCCAGACCAGGCCTCTGAAAATCTCATCCTGTGTCTCTCTTTCTAACCTAAGAAAAGATGGTTGTATTACCCTTGCTATGAATATGATGGCATTAGTAGTCATGCTAGCCACCAGCATAATCTCTGTGTATGTTCATTACTTAGCATATTGGGATCTTGCTCTACAGCTTCTAGGAAATATAAAGAATTCTTAAGTATTTTGTTGGTGTAATAGATAACAGTATCTCAGCTATTAAATATATTTAATAAAGATATTAGGAAATAGGGTAGGAAAACCCAGATAATTCTCTTTTGTCTTTCAAATAATCAGAACAACTCTTGTTTTGCAGTTGAGATTTTGCTGAGCTGCCAGAAACAGTAGCAGTGGATTCAGCATTAACAGGAATTAGAAAAAGAACTCATGTTTTAATATAAGCCAATCAAAATAGTCATTAAAAAAGTTCTGAGTTTTTGTTTTTGTTTATAATAGCATGTCATGCACTTCTGCTAGGATGAGTTTTTGCCAGAACTTGAAAATGTTTTGGTGACTAATAAACTTCAGTAAGAATGCTGTTCCTGATTATCATATAGTTTTGAAAGATGCAGAATTTTTACATACAGTAAGATTTTGTATGACTGCGCTACTTAATGTAACAGCAATTTGGGGTAATTTCATAATAACCGGAGAAGATACATGCGTAAATGTATCCTGGTTCCATTTCTTTTCCCTACTTCTGTCTGTCTGGCTGTAGGTTGAGAAAGAAAGAAAGAATGAAGAAAGAAATAGCTGGATATGTAAGACTGATCCTTCTTTTAAGCAGTTAGATATTGTGAGTTTATATTGTTCAATGAATTGAAATTCAGTTAAAATGAGATTATTAAAATGCAGTTATGTGTGTGTGCTGTAAACATTTAGCTATGTAGGATGCACATAAAATATATTGAAGAAAAAGCATCTCTTTTTAACACTTAATGTATTAGCACATATGATATTAATACTTTGGTATCAGGTTACTTGCAAAATCCAGGTAGGTCACAGTATTGCACTTTACACTTCATATTCAAAAAATCACAGTCTGGAAAGAAAATACTCTTGATGCTGTGAAATCTGAAAAGGGGCATTTTGCTTATGGGCTCTTTGTCCACAGACAGATGCTAAATACAAGGAAGAAGATCTTCCCCGTGAGGGTGGTGAGGTGCTGAGACAGATTGTCCAGGGAGGCTGTGGCTGCCTCTGGCAGTATTCAGGGCCAAGTTGGATGGGGCTTGGAACAACCTGATTTAGTGGAATGTGTCCCCCCTGTCTAATATGATGACAGGGTGGTTGGAATTAGATGAGCTTTAAGGTTCCTTCCAACTCAAACTGTTCTATAATTCTATGATACACTGCAGGATTCAGTTAAAAGCAGTATTGCAGTGCACGTGTTTCAAGCAGATGTTTTTTAACATCAGCAGAAAAAAGCAAACACCAACACAAATGATCATATCCATATGCTACTGACACTCATTTTCCTCACTTGCAAGATGAATTATATTTAGCTAACATAGCATATTTTGAAGGCAAGTGGATTTCTGTTTATATATCTTTTCCTCAGTCTAATTTTTTTGTTTCATCAGCCACTAGTGAAAAAAGAGTGGAAACAGAAATGGAAAAATATAGTGAGCTTTTAAAAATTGTGCATTCTTGCAGAAGGTTGCATTTCTGTGTTTCCTGCAGAAGGCTTGGTATGGAGGACACCAGATACTGGCCAATCTTATACTCGCAACCTGGACAGTCTGCCCACTCACTATGATTCCTTTCTGTAGTAATGAGTTTGATCAGACTGTAAATTAGGTTTCTACAGTTTTATGCTGATTAAATTATTCCCTTGTGTGGGATTCATGATTCAGTAAAACAAGGATTGAGGGAAATATGCCAGTAACTTCTGCTATCTGTAACATATCCAAAGGAGCAATTGCATCAAATAATAACATCAGAAGTTGCTGATAGCAATATTTCCTCCATTCTCTGCCTCTGTTTTGGTTCACTTGGCTTTGCATACTGTCATATAGTCTGCTTCTGTAGGATTTAGTGCATATGCTGGTTTAAGAGTATGAACACAAGAATAGCTTGCCTAAGGAGGTTGCAGGATCCCTATTGCTGGAGGTTTTTAAGAACAGTTTAGGTAAACCAATGATAGAAAGTGTACAACTACAGGCTATTCTGCTATGAAATAAACATTATTTTTTGAGCTACCTACAAGCCCTATTTTTCTCTGCTCCTGTGATTCTATGATTCATAGATTATAATTGGAAACAAAGTTGTGGGCATACAGCAAATCTGTGCAGTCCTCATAAACTTCACCATCCAGTGTCTGACTTTTCCTCCCTTTGCTCAAGTGGAAACTAGATTCCATGGCTTCCTTGGGTTGTTTCTTTCAGCATTTAACTATCTGTATAGTTATAAATATTTTCCTAATATCAAACCTAATCTCTGCTAAGCCCATTTTTTCTTGTCCTGTCCCTGGTGAATATGGAAAATGCTCACTGGTGAAGACCTCTTTATATTAGCATAAGATAAAATAATAAAATATAATGACTAACACCAGATGCCCTCAGTGAAGCCTTGCTTGCAGTGGAAGTCAAGTAATGGAAGAGTCTGAAGATTTATATATCTGGTGAAGTACTGCTGGTATTATCAGAGGCTGACACTACTGTAGTGATTGCTTTCAATGGATTTGGCAACCTTTGAGGGTTTGGGGTGTTTGGTTTTTTTTTAATCTGATTTTGCTTCCCCAAAACTCATGCTATAAAATATAAGGAAAATATCTTACATAGAGATATATAAATATTATGAATATAAAATATAATAAAAATTTCCAGCTTGCTGAAACTTACCTTTTATTGTTATCATGTCTTTATGTATATTGACCGCCTTAATCAAATAGGGAAGGAATGCATGTTTTCAACCTGGATTCAAATCTTAAAAACATCTAGGAGATTTTGTCAGATGTATGAGTCCTATTCAAGCACTCTAGTCACCACAGAATTTTTTTCCCATACAGAAATCTTTACTGAAAATGAAAGCAACATTTTCTTACAATATTTGTTCAGCCCAGGTAGAATGGAGAAATCTTTTTCATTTTGTTTGTTTGAAAGCATTTTATAACTTGGAACACTGTATTTATGTCTCCTTGAACCTTTTAATAAAAAAATAAAAAAAATCAGTTTCTTCAAGCATTTCTACTGACACATTTTCTAAGCCTTGTTTTAACCGGCTTGTTTTTCTCTGTCCTTTCCATTTTTTACATGTTTACTAAAATGTGGTGTCACCATAATCTAAAATAGTCCTAAATCTGGGGCTTCACAAAGGTCAATTAGTAATTTACAATTTGCATTATGTATGTCTCTGCCTTATTATACAAGTAATTGCTGTTAAGAAAAAACAGATTGAGTTGCTTTTTTTTTGTAACTTTTTTTTTGTATTATCATGTTCAGTTTATGATCATCATGACTCCAGCATCCTTTTGTATCACATCTCTGCTAAACAGTTATTCTTCACTGTAGCTGTGCACTTTTTTCCTTCTTTCTAGCAGCAGTACTTTGCATTTTTCTTTATTGAATTTTGTCTTCTTGATTTTGAGCCATGTCTTCAATTTATCAAAATTGTGTTGAAATCCTATCCTGTCCTACAGAGGGCTTATAAACTCTTACAGCTCATATAATCTACAAATGCTTTTAGTGTACTTTCATCATTGTAGTCAATATTTTTTTTTTAAGAAAGCGACCAGAACCGACAGCTGCTACGCTTTCTCAATAAAACGTGGATAATAATTCTTTGAAAACAGCAGCCTTTGAAGGCAAGTAATTTTTATAAGTCCCAAAAAGGGACTGACACTCAATAAAAGAACATCTTGTGTTATGGAAACTTTCTATATAAGTTTCAGGAGGAATTTATAATTTCATACTTCCAGATTTCAGCTGATTTCTAGTTACAGCTCAAGATAAGATCTATAATGTCACATTATTCCCTATGAAAATCAGGAGATTTTATACTTTCTAGAACTACTCCATGCTTTTGAAGAAAGTGTATTAAACTTTATGACTCTTTTATCTGATCCAGTACTCAAAATCTAAATTCCTACCTGCAGTGAGAAAACAAAGCACTTCTGAAGGAGAGCACAACCTGAAAAAGATGGCAGTATAGGATTATAGAGACCTAAGCGTGTACAAATCCTGCTTGATACCAAGTCAGTTTTTAGGGAGTGTTGGTTTTTCGGGGTTCTTTTGAAGGAGGTTGTTTTGATTGCAAATGGAGCAGAGATAATAGGCATATCATCAAGGGAAAGGAAATATTGAAATGCTTTTTGCTGGAGTTACTTTTAACAGAAGAACTGGTCTTCAAAGCTTTTAGGGATTGTGCAGTTGCAGAATCTAGATGGTTTTGGAAGGCAAAAAAGTAAAGAATGACGACAACGCATTAATGCATGTGTGTGGTGCAGCAGTGTCAAGAGCAATATCACAGAGGGAGAGAAATTCTCACAAACATGGCAACACAACCACTCTGATTTCTGCAGGGCACTGATGTTACTGGGAATTCAAGGAGCACTTTCCTTTTTCTCCTCCAGCAAATTGTCTATTTTTTCAGCTGCTAGTCTGCTCCTTTTGACCTCATTTAAGCTATTAGAGGTAAAAGCTGTCCCCCACCACCCTGGCCTCATGGAAGGCACATCAAACAGTGCAAAGAGGAATTTGTTTACATGCTGCACAAATAGTCTGCTAAACACTACTGAACAAATCACTTCTTCTACTATGTTTCATTTAGGGTTTTTTTTTTTGGTGGAAGAAAGATGAGGGAAGGGTGAAAATTAATTCCTTCTCAGCCCTTTGCCCCTTAAAAAGGAGCCCCCTTGGCAAAATTGGAGGTGGTCTCAATTCAGTTATACTGTAGATGACAGAAACACTTGGAGTAGGAAGCACTGACTTTACAAAGGAAGCTAAAGCATGACTCCACTGTAAAGAAAAAGAAACACCACAGAAGAGATCTTTTTTACTTTGTTGATTTACTCCAGTTTTGATTGAGACCACCCAGTTTAACTACTAAGATGCCGCAGTGTTTTCCACAGACTTAGAAACCAGAAATTAATGATAATACAATCAGCTAAAGAGAAATGTTGATGTGATTTACCAGTGTTTTAAAATAACAAAATGCTATGTGATGATGCCAGGTAAGTCACCAGACTTAGAGTTGTTTATTCCTGAGGAGAGTCAGGGTATGTTATCTGGGACTTAGCGTTTCACAGCATATTCATGTAGTTTCTGTATTGGAAATGGCCAGAGTGGGATATGAGCAGAGCAATGGCAGCTTAGTATAGGCATACTGTAAGTCATTCCAGTTTGGGCACTGAAATAACCTTCTTTTGTTAAATTCTTTTTGCCACTATAACCATCAGAACTTGCAAATCACCCTGTTGAAGTTTTGTGCGCTATTTTTTGGTTCCAGAAGATGAGGAATAGCAACTAGTCAGTAATTGAGATGAATGACACTATTACCGAAAACAGCCATTAAAGGTTATATATATAAATAGGTAGACACAAACAGTCTGCCTAAAGTGATCTTGGGAAAAGTGAAAAAAAGCAGTATAACAGAAACTATCTCCACACACACTTCACAGTCATCCGTAGCAGTAACTGCATGCACTGGACATGCCATCCAGAAAACTTATCCTGAATAGACATAAATTGAAGATGTGTGAAGATTGCAAAGGAGAAAAGTAGTTTGCACATTTTTTCTTTGCTTGTCAATTACGTAACACATTTTTTGCCATGAGCATTTTTTTTAAATCACAGTAGTGATCAAGAGCCTACAAAAGTGAGTTTGTTTTTTCCTCAGAGTTCCAGTATTTTTCTCACATGCTGTGCATGTATACCTGTGATTCTGTTGCCCTCAGGCTTGAAATCTGCAGTTAAATGATAGATTTGATTTAAAAGAAATTGCCTAAAACATTCTTCAGAAGTTTTTGATATTTTGCATACAGGTAAGATACGCTAAAATGTTCTTAGAAATGTTTTCCATATTCTTTCCACTCTCCTTATTTCAAATTTGTCCATTCTTTCTATTTTTAATCCACTGTCTGTAGTAAACTCATGCACATTTGGACAGCCTGTATCTTTCATTCTGTATTGTGTTTGTGTGGCAAGGTTTTGGAATCAGAGGCTACAAAAGAGGCTTCTGTGAAATGTCAGTAGCTTCCCTCATGTCAAATAGAGCCAATGCCAGACAGCTCCAGAATGGAGCTGTAAGTGGCCAGGCTGAGCCCATCAATCAGTGACAGCTGTAGCACCTCTGGGACAACATAGTTAAGAATGGGGAAAAAGTTTATGCACAACAGCAGATGGGAAAATGAGTGAGAAAATATGAGAGAAGCATCCCTGCAGGCACCAAGGTCAGTGTAGAAGGAAGAGAGAAGGTGCTGCAGGAGCTGGAGAAGAGATTCCTTTGTACCCCATGGTGCAGCCCATGGTGAGGCAGGCTGTGTCCTGCAGCCCATTGAGGTCCATGGTGGACAGATATCCACCTGCAGCCCAGAAAGGACCCCATGCTGGAGCAGGGAGATTCCTGGAGAAGGCTGCGTTCCCATAGGAAGCCTGCAGTGGAGCAGGTCTTGAAGAACCTGTGACACTGTGGAGAGATAAGTCCACAATGGAGCAGGTTTGCTGCAGGACTTAGAATCATAGAATCATAGAATAGTTAGGGTTGGAAAGGACCTTAAGATCATCTAGTTCCAACCCCCTGCTATGGGCTTGTGACCCTGCATGGGACCCACGCTGTAGCAGTCTGTTCCTAGAGGGCTGCACCTCATGGAAGGGGCCCACACTGGAGCAGCCTGCTCCTGAAGGATGTACCCCATGGAAGTGAACCACGCTGGAGCTGTTTGTGAAGAAATGCAGCCCATGGAGACGGCTCACATTGGAAAAGTTCACGGAGGACTGTCTCCTGTGGGAGGGACTGTCTCCTGTGGGAGAGACCCCACACTGGAGCAGGAGAAAGTGTGAGTCCTCCCCTGAGGAGGAAAGAGCAGCAGAGACAAGGTGTGCTGAACTGACCACAACCCCTATTCCTTGTCCCCCTGTGCTGCTAGGTGGAAGAGGGTAGAGAAATTGGAAGTGAAGTTGAACCTGGGATCAAGGGAGGGGTGAGGGAAGGTGGTTTTAAGACTTAGTTTTTATTTCTCATTATCCTACTCTGATTTGATTGGTGATAAGTTAATTTCTCCAGGTCAACTCTGTTTTGCTCTGTGTGAGTAAACCGTTCCAGGGCATACATGTTGTTTAAATTGTCCTGAAAATCCTTTCTAAACCAGGCATAGCTACTCAGTTCTGGCCAGGCAAGGTTTTTGTAGATATCAAGGCATTCTAGTGTAGGACATCTCTATTGTTGCAGTGTTAAAGTAGGAAAGTGATTACAGTGAACGTGAAAAGACACCATAGCAGTCGACTCATTTATTATCAATTTAGGTTGTCCTATATGAATTAATCTAAGTTTTTTAGTGATTGTAGTAAAGATAATGTATTCACATTCTCAAGGTGTCAGCCTTATATTAATTTTTTCATGGATTTAAAGCAACGAGACAGTTAAGAATTTTAGAGTGTGATTAAATAGGAGTCTACTTCATTCACCTTGGAAAGAAATATATTCTCTCCCGTTGCAAAATTGTAATTATTATTAGAGTCAGGTAAATAAATGCTTGTAATAATGATGCCTAGAGAACTAATATTCAGTCCCCCTTTTTTCCCCCTCCTTACAGTTCTGTGCTTATAATCATAAATTGCTCAGATGATTTATTGTTGACTCCCATTGAATTAAGCGGCTACCACTATAGAGTGTTTCAAAATTGAAAACGTCTGAGAATAACCTGTTATAAGGAGGAAAGTGTGGAGTAAGACAGCATGCTTTGAACAAAATTTAGCTTTTAGAAATTTAATCAATTCTACTCTATCGTTCAGTCCCAACAACTTGAAGACAATCCAGAAGAGAAGTGAGCAGTTGTATCGATATCTACAAATATCTAACAGAATTGTCGTAGCTCTCACAACTTTGGAAACTATATCAAGCTGTTTATTTCAAGGTTTAAGGCAGTTTCTTACAGAGATCAAGAAAATACCCACTGAGGAATGGACTATCCTGACTATATCAGACTATTATTTTTCTTATGCTTTTTCCTGCAGGTAATGTCACATAGTAGATATACTCACAAGGTAACACTTTGGATATTTGAAGATAGTTCAGCTTATTTTTTGTCTAAAGAGTGTATTCGCTTACTTCAAACTGTGAGTTTGAAAATTTCTGATCCATGGGTTAATTATGTTGGCAGCTAGGTAGATGGCTGACATACAGTTGTGTATTTAAGTGTATTTACTGTGTTTTAAGATGGATTTACTTGCATAGAATGATCACATACTTTTCCTTATCACTTTCCTTTTAAATTGTGTATCAATTTTTGCTTAAATTCACTATGCCCTAAGCATTATAAATTCTGATTCCGGTCATAGCTCGAAGGCATTGAAAAACTTCTTTTTTCTTTCAAAGGACTTGAAGGGCAAATGCAGCAAAGTAATGTCACTCAGGCATGAAAATGTTTTTTTCTGATTATTAAAGCTCCACCTCAGTGTCTTGTAAGAGAGAGCTCATGACTGTCCAGGCAACCTGTACTGTTTTTATCACGTAAGAGAACAGAATTTGTATTTGGCATTCGTTTTCTTCAGTGAATATTGAGAAGGAGTTATTTTTGTTTGCTTAAGGCCAAAGTTGTTTTTTTAGCCTCTTCTTAAGCCACTGCTTGAAATGCCAGTCTCAAGCAATATGAAATTCAAGGAGGACAACCAAGGGTTTGGAATCAGAGGTACAGGCAGTGTATTGACATGATACTCAAATGAAAAAGCCCAGAGGTGAGAGAAAAGCAGAAACCAGGGATTTATCTCACCTCATCTTAGACATCTGTGGTGTAGCCATCAATGTCTGAGCCAAGCAGACATTGCTAATCAGATTCACTTTATAGTCAGGGAGAGCAACAGCTGCTTTTATAGCTGGATGCATTTGATGGTATTTGGACATCTTCTTTAAGATTACATAATTCCCACCTAAGAAGCGTCTTTTTCTCTTCCTTGTCTACAAAGGGATACAAAAATGACTAGCTTGATGCAGGCATGTAGATAGCTATGTTTAGTCAAATAAATGCCACTTTGAAGCACTACAGACAATGGCAACAACAAATTACTTTGCAGGTATATTTATGACTTTTTTTAATAACAGTCTAGTGCAGCTGGAAAATCACAATGACAATGTTAAGGAACATCTGTAAATTCTAATTAAAAACACAAATTGGGAGAGATTATTTCTCTAAAGCACTGCTTTGCTTTGAAGAAGAAAAATTCAAAAAATGAATTACTAGTTAACTGATATGCAGTTTTTACTGACTACTTTACCCACAGATCAAAGGGGCTGCTTGCATTCATCAGCACAACAATGTTCTGATGTGTGAAAGGAAGGAACCGCTCAGATGAGCCACAAAGAACAAATAAGCAGTATTATCAAAAGCTTGTCAGCAGTTGGTAAACCTGAAGTAACTAGTTTGCAGCCTGAAAAGCAAGCAGCACAAATCTTTCAAAGCAGTAAGACAAGAAGCTGTGAAATTCCATACAGGCTTGTGTATGTATAATCATAAAGTGACTTTCAGGAAATCCATTCAGTGGTAATAACGGTAACAAACACAGCTATGTAATTCAACCAATGTAATAATAATTATATTTATATGCTTAAAAAAAATAATTACAATATAAATACTCTATCATAGGTCTTATCACATTGGTCCTTTTGCGCAAGAGTTCCGTGCTTTCAGCCAGCATCATTGCTTTTCTCTGTATTCCTCTGGTTCTTCTATAAGAAAAGGATCTTATGGCTACTTCAGGTAGCAATAGCCAAATGAGTCTGCAGCACTGATTCCTAGGGAAGGATTAACATATGCTCCAGATTGCTCATTATCTTATTTATTTCCAAACATCTTCTATTATTACTGTTTATAATTTGCAGAGAGATCTTAGCTGCCTTTTCTGAAATGATGTAGAGGTCAATTTCTTCAGTTAAACATTTGGTTTGAAACATTTAGTTTGCTTATTTGCCAGTTCTGTGGAGATGTGAATTCTTTACCAGTTGTCAAAAATCTAATTAATCTCATTACAAAATTTTGCTTCTCAGCTCTCTTTTAAGGTAATATAAATAAGATAAATTAATGTACTCTTTCTCTGACTTTAAGATGCACATTGGTGACCTTTATCACAGGGAAAAATGGTTATTCAATTGCAAACTTTGACGTTTTGCTGCTAGACACCTTTTAATCCATGACAATACTGCCCTATCTCCCAAGCTTAATTAGCTCATTTAGGACTCTTTCAAGAAAGATCTTGACGAAGACTTCTTTAAAATGTTTTTTCTCTGTTCTTCACTTTTCCCTTATACACAAAGAAATGTAGCACTGAAATAAGATACTGTAACAGAGAAGGAAATAGAATAAATATGTCAAACTCAAGGTTAACTACATAATGGGTACCATCTTTGTCTTGGAGTTTTCCAGTTTATGTTGATTGCTTTTGTTTCTTAATGGATAATATTTTTTCTTTGAAAGCTGCAACTAAATCCAAGTAGATATCAATTGTAACGAAAAACTTTAAAAGCAAGATATAAAACTGTGGTGGGATCAGTACACTTCATTTACCAAAGTGGGTTGTTTGGAGTTTTTTTCCCAAATTTAGTTTAAAAAAATAATATTGGAGCATTCAGACTTGTTGAGAAAGCCTAATTCTGTTTTTTTATTATTATTATTATTTTATTTTTTCTCATAATACATATTGATAAATATTCCTAGATCAGTATATAAAGAATCATAGAACACTTTGGGTTAGACGAGACCTTAAAGACCATACACCCCCTCTGCCATGGGCTGGGACACCTTCCATCAGACCAAACTCCTCAAAGCCCCATCCAACTTCACCTTGGAACACACAGTAAAGAATTTCTTCCTAATAGCTAATCTAAATCTACTCTTTGTGAGTTTAGAGCCATCCCCCCTGTCCTGTCACTACATGCCCCTGCAAAAAGTCCCTCTACAGATTTCTTGTAGGCCTCCTGTAGATACTGTAAGGCTGCTCTAAATCTCCCCAGAGCCTTTTCTTCTCCAGCCTTTATTCATAGCAGAGGTGCTCCCGCTCTCTGGTCCTCTTCATGGCCTCCTCTGGACTTACTGAAGCAGGTCCAAGTCCCTCATGTGTTAGAGACCCCAGAGCTGAACACAGCACTGCTGGTGAGGCTAATGACAGAGGTGTAGAGTTCAAGAATCAAAAAACAGAATTCTGAAGAACCAAAAGGAGGATTATATTTGGTCATAATAATATTTTAGAACTTCCTTTCAGAAAGACTTTTTGAAGTAAGGAAGATTCGTCTTAATTGAATATAGTAGAGTTCGAAAAAGAGGATTGCTGTATTTTGCAGTGCTCAAAAGCAGTGTAGATCTTTTCTGCAGCTGATTGACTTGAAAATATCCTAAAATCTGGGAAAGATGCACAGGAAAATCTTACTGGTGGTGCCATATGGAATAATTACAGTGACATCCCTCAAAGGGGTAAAGCACTAGGATCTATTTTGTGCAGTCAGAGCAATAAATTAATACCCCGAGGATTAACTCGCCAAAGTCTGAAGTAATCAGTAGCTCAATAATTGTATCATAGACACTGAATTTTGCCCAACAAAGCTGTCACTGTCCTTCTGCCGTACTGTATTGTTAATAGGAATGCTATATGCTAAGGAGGAGCTGTGACAGGTCGAGCATTTGACTGCATTCCACGTGACCAGTTTAATACAGGTAACTGATCATGATATCAGCATAGCATCTCCTACATTTATTTATTCACTTCTGTCAGTCTTCTGGTGGGTGTGTTGATGAAAAGCCTAGCAAACCTGTGAATGCTTAATAATAGGTAATAGAACAATGAGCCTGTTTGTCATATTATAGCTTTCAGTATAAACACTGGCATGTTTTTATCTATTCATTCAGTGTTTCATGATATCAGTCACTCTTTCCAACGAGTCTAAGGAAAGTAGCATGACTTTGATCACCCTGTATATGTTACAGTTTGTAATAGAGCATTGTAGCTTATGGCTATGTAAATCCACTCTTTTGCAGTGAATATGTTGAAACACATTTAAGCACGAACAATGGTCTGCATTACCAAATTCATGACTAAAAATAGGTTTCTTTCAATTACTATGGTTAGTTCTTTCGTATTTTTATTTTTAATAATGTGATAGTATTTTTAAAGTTGTAGAATCATCTTAATTATAGGTGAAAAAATGTTTTCAGTTAGTTGATAGCTTTTTGAAATGCAATATGCTGTATAAAGATTTATGCTTTAACAGGATATTGGACTGTAATTTTTTAAAGACAGTATCAGAGGCTATTTTAATATGAAACTGAGCTTTCTATATGCCAACATAAATTTGCAGAATATATGGCACATATAAATAAACAGCAGAGCTGGAGAGCATGTACCCTTGAAATGATTCAGATTATTCACTTTCTTTAAGTACTGAATGCACATTCTTGTTCTGTGTACTGAAGTGGTTGCAGTAAACACTCTGTTTACTTTTTCATCAACTAAGCTTTGCTGTTTTTAAATGAAGCTATTTTTGCCTATAGAGACCTTAATTTTGGTAAATATGTTAAGTGCAGTGAGATGAATAGATGCACTCTGCTTTGTGATAAAGCTGAACTAATACCCAAAGGATTAACCTTCAGCATGGAGTGTGACGATTATTATTTTAGCAATTACTATTAAATGCTCTCTAAAACATGGTTTTACTGAACAGATAGC
>JAOEHY010020775.1:0-14390 GCA_025447955.1 Psilopsiagon aurifrons
CCGAGTGGTCCACCTATCAAATTGATGTCTCTCCAACTTAGAGACAAGGATGTCATGTGAGACAGTGTCAAACGCTTCTCACTGTGTTTGACTATACTGCAAAGCCAGTGAACAAAGTCATTGAAGGTACACAGAAAGCAACAGCCAGAGAACCAACTTCAAAAGCAAAATAGGTTATATCTCAGGGAAAGGATTTTTGACCTTCAAATGGCTCTCACAAATAGCTGCAGATAGCCCCTAATTCAGATTAAATATTGACAACTCTTCTCCTGTGAGGAAACATGAGGCTTGCCTAGCCTTTTTTTTTGCTTTGTATCTGATCTTATATTCTCATAAATGCTGAACTGCAGTTTATTGTGGTTCTGCTTCCCACTTCCTTGCTGAGGATATGCTCCCACAAACCTTTGATACATCATTGTAATTCTTCACTAAGTTCAAGCAGTTAATGGTTACTGTTGAAGTTGGCTGTCCCTTAGTTCAATTTCACATCTAAAACTATTTATGTTGTTAAAGGCAGGAATAAGAGATAACAATTTCTTTCACTTTTACATTTCTTTTACATAAGCCAACCTGGCTTATGTAAAAAAGTAGTTTACCACCCTCAGACATACAATAAAACTTCTGAAATAATAAATTCCACAGGCTGGCAGTTTGCTTCATCCTAAGTCATCAATAATCTGTAAGAAAGTTCTTCTAATGTCCAAAAATGTAATTCTGATTTTTCAGGAGGAAATAAGAACTGAAGAATTTGATATCTGTTCTGCACCCAGGGGCATTTATGTGATCTACACATTTTTCTGTGTAGCTTATATAAAGATCATACAAGTACTACCTTAGCTATTCAGGGTTCTTACAATAAGGAATACAGTAGTTCTCAAATACCACTTAAGGAAAGCATATAGCATATAATCCGCAGGCAGAAAGAGGTTCCACAACACTGAAGGCAGTCAGTTTTCTGCGCAGCTCCTGTTTCTTTTCCCCTTCTCTGTGAAAGTAACAAGTGCAACAGCTGGGTTAGGATGGGAGAAAAAATTCTCTTCTAGTTTTAGCTCTAAGCTTCTCCCTGGCTCCCAGATAACACACATATAGGAATTTTTAGCTCAGTAAGGAACCTCAGCAACTTCGAAGATCATTTCTCCAAGCAGGAATCGTGTTAGTTCCTTCAGCCCACACCTACAAAGACTGAGGGAATTAAAAAATAGAAGCATAAAACTTTCCTGCATAAGGTTACATATGCATTCTTGTCTCGTCTTAAACATAAACTAAACAAACTTTTTTGATGATTGACTTCCTCAGCCATACTTTCAATGGCTACTTTTTGCTAATGTAATTGCAGAGTGCATTACACAGCTGAACAGGAAAGCTCCAAGAAGTTCTCAAAAAGCCAGGAGGAAGTACACACAGATGCAATTTTTCTGAGCTCTGCTACAAAAGCATCTTTTATTATTTTATTATTTAGCAAATGCTCTCCTCCACCCGAGCCAAAATATATATTATGTTTTGATGTCTGGATACAACTCAAAGCATTTAGAAATTACACAGTATTTTGGCAATACTTAGCATACTTCCAGTTAAACCTGAGCTCTATTCAATCATACTCAGACATAGGCAGGATGCATTAAAATGTTTATTTTACAAACATAACATTCTGCTGTGTAAGATAATCTCAAAAGCAGTTCACAATAATATCCATTTTCTTTTTTGTATTAGAGTCCTCCTTACTAGTTCTAGTTTTTATGGTTTTCCACAACCCAGTCTTTTCCTTTCCTTAAAGAAGTAGAAGGAACTTGTTTTTCCTAGGATGTAGCTTTTAAAGCAGCTTTCTCCATCACTGCTGCCTTCCTTCAAGGACTTTGATCACAGGGGCTCTGGAATTCATGTTCAAAGCTCGATCTCCAGCTTTTTCACTCAAAAGAACTCCAAGCTGCACTCACATATCTGTGCCGCCTATTGCGAAATCCTCCTGGATTTCTCACTGGCAGTTTTAACATGAATTGAGGAGGACCATAATAATCTTATCTGCTTTTCCTGAGCCTCCCCACCTCCTGGGATAGCAGCTCTAGCACTACTTCCTCAGACAAGGCTACAAGTTCCACAGGAAAGTAGATCTCCCAAAACATCTTGTTTCCATGGCATCTCTAGAAAGCAACATCTCCATTGCATGGACAAGAGAGACTGTAAAGAAAGAGAAGGCACTGTTCATCAGGACTTAATGCTGCATCTAGGACTTATTATGACCTTTGAATCAGAAAAGGAAGATAGATCTGAGTAACCATTTTCTGGTTTCTCTATCGCTCACCAGGAGGTTTTCACTATCACAGAAGTGATAGGCACTTAAAGAGTGGGCAGAATTTTGGTGCCCACAAAACAAAACTGTTTTCCTGTAAAGCACCTCAGTTGCCATTAAGACCCTGGACTGCACAAGTTGAAGTGCCAGAGGCTGCTGCAAAGGGAAAGAGGAAAGCAGGGAGAGAAAGTTTGAAAAAGCTTCAAACATCCATCCCAAATTGTATTTTATACACTTCACTAGGCAGTGTGACAAGAACTCATGAAACGTACAGGATCATTTTTGGCTAATTGAAATGTTACCTTTTAAAGAACTTTTGTTCAAAAATATCTTGTCTAATCAGTGTCACAATGTTCATAAAATATTAAAACTGTACTGAAAATAAAAATTTTTATTTTCCATATATTTCAGTTTTTATTGCAATCCTTAGCAATTTTGGAATTTGCAGCTAAAAAAAAAACACATTAGAAAAATACAACAATTTATTTCAGAAAGAAAAAGATGAGGCTGTAAAGTATGAAGAAAACTGCAGTTAATTTAAAAAGAAGTTTGCTGCCTCTACATTATTACCTTTTTCAGTTAACTATATTTTAAACCCTGCAGGTACTCACAAACAAGCTGTATTTGAAGATGGTACTTCTGTTACTAAATTCTGTCATTAAACAGTTTTAATTAAACGTGACATGTCCACCTTTTTCATTATTTATTTTCTAACGAAGCTCAAAACGTTATCTGCTTCTCTCTCTGATAGATGTCATTAGGATCCTTAACCATTATCACAAGTGAAAATAGTATCAAGTGTTTTGGGTCTGACCAGTGTTATGCTAAGCTCAAACTCTCCATGATTTCCATCAGTTTTGGACCAGTCCATTGCTTGTATGAATGTGTTGCCCTCTGTTGGTCAGGCATATCTCATAGAGCATCACAGACAACAGGAAACCTAACCATATTTACCACATCAGTTAGGAAATTTATGTTTCTATGTATGCTGAACAACTAGAAAGACTCCAGGAATCTAAAAATATAAGCATACTTTTAGAGACTTTATTTTTTTTTTAAATGACCCTAAAGGTCCTTTTTCTGGCATTCTTTCAAGGCATTACTGCTTTGAATTTCTTGGTGTAGCCACTAAAATCATATTCACGCACTTTAAAATACAAAAGGTGTTTATGCTTCTCCAAGGAAATTATGCTGTGGTTCTGTGCCATAATTGAGTGCAGAACCATAGTGATAATTGCTGTTAGGTGCAAAAAAAAAAATTAGTTCAGGGAGTGAAATACAGAGGAGCAGCAAAAAAGCATGGGGCAGACTCAGCAGCACTCTGAACCACAATGACATGAGACCACCTCACAGCTTTAAATGGCATTTGAAGAGAATTGCCTGACAGCTTTCAAACACAAACACACACATAACCTTAATCAGGCTACCCATAACAGGCATCAATGCCTAATTGACAGCTTTCTTGCTGAATTACCCATGTATATTGTTCTTAGCAACATTAGGATTTTATTTGCTCTTTAACCTAAAATTGTCTATTGATGGATGTATTAATTGGTCTTTTCATGAATTTAATGTAATCCCTTAATAATCCCTTAATAATCAGGTCATTTTGTGAGCAGCAAAATGAACAAAATTTGGTTACCTGTGGATTTGTAATTGAGTTCCCATGTGGACTCTGTAATATTTAAAGAGTTGAACTCCAATTATGGTCCTTTGCACAAGTGGGAATTTTAGAAAGGTCTTTCTTAATTTATTCACATGTTTTCACAAAAATGATAGGAGCTTCGTATCCTTGAGACATCCCTCCATCACCATCAATTTAAATTAACCTATGATTTCAAGCCATTAGAGAGGAGACCAAGAGATACACACAGAGACATACACATGGCAAGTGTGATTCCACAAGTCTCACCTCCTTATGAATATAAGTTTAAAATTCGTACTGAAATAAAGTAAAAACGCAAGTTAAAAGAAGTTTTTGAAGTAAAAAATTAAGATGTTTGTGTGGTAGTGTAATCGGGTTGGAGAAAATCACAGGGTCTTATCTCACTGAACTAGAGCCTCCCTCTTCTTCCCCACAAAAGCTGGCCCCAAGTTTTGGCCCTACATCAAGTACCAAGTAAAAGAAGACATGTAGGGGAGAGGACCAAGCAGCTCAGTGGTTTTCTTTTTCCTGGGTAAGGGCCCAAGAGAAAACCAGTCTCCTTCCAACCTACGGGCATAGGAAGAAAACAGAAAGGTGGCTGACATAACCTCTCCACACATCCAGATGCGTGAGTATTAGAACACAGCCAGGCTTACTGCCTTCCTCTCCCCCAGCAGCATGGGTGAGAGCGATGTCCTCAGGGCAGGGGACCTTGGAACTAAAAACTAATTGCGTTTGTCAGAGCTGCTTCACCTTGGATGAGAGGTGTCAGAGAAACATCACTACTCCAGCCACAGCTTCAGACTTTTCTCTATAAACCACATGAGCCAAAATGCATCATATTGTTAATGAGGTGTGAGCATCAGATGTAGACACGTAAGTGCAGATCTGTGGTCAAGCACCTAAAACTTACATGGGTTCAGCAGGGAAAATGAAGATGTGTCTAATTGCACACCTAAAGACAGCAGTGACTGTAGGATGTAATTTGGCAGATTTTTTTATTTCTGTACATTTGGGTTGTTGGCACACAGAACCATTGTCTTTCAGCCATCTCAATGAGTTCTGGAATTCAAACACTTTTTAAAATATCACTGAGCTTCCAAACCATGAGGCAAAAGAAATTCTGTTATTCATAGTGAAAATGTAGCATTTAGAGAGCATACAACCCCCAGTGCCTGAGGAAAATCAGGAGGCAGAAGCCACACATTTCCTTGCTGGAAATTCACATAAATTGGATTTTTCTGGGAATATGTTCAGAACTTCAGAACTGTGTGAATTTATAACTCCTGTACGTTTAGGCCAACCTGTTTTTTCAGTCATCTGCAGTGGTCTTTCAAGAATGTTAAGAATGACATATAATTTTAAAAACAGGCTTCCACAATCCACTGTTTTACAGTCTCCCAAGTACACTCTAATTTGGCTGGAACTTGTCCCTGGTTTTCGATGTTTCCAGCTGTTCCCGCTACGGTTGTCAGGTGTCTCCTCACGTTTCTTGAGGACACCTCTCATTATTTGGAGTGCATTTTCCCTTCTGCCTGGATCTGCCAGGGATTACTAAAATACCAAGAAGTCCATGCAGCACAGCTGTGGATGAAAAAGTAGGAGAGAGAAAAGTAAGAACAGTAGTAATCAGCTCACCACAGTGAACTCCCTCTCCAGTTAGATCTCTGAGGATATTGGCATGAACTCTCTCACACAACATACCTGTAACTTAAGTGTACTGCCATTACTAAACAATCACTTGTATTTATTATCATTACTCAGTTCAAAGGCTGATGCCAAACTGTCTGAAGGAAGGAAAGCAAATGGTGTATTTTTAAAATCTCCTCCATTTGATTGGAGTTTTCTGTTTTCCTCCAGTATTCTCTTTTTTCTCTTTTCTTTTCTTTTTTTTTTTTAGATCTGTTCTCAGAAAAAGAAAGCAGGGGATTTACTAAAGGCAGACAAGTCGGTTAGTTATGAGTCACCTGCATGACTTATAAAGGGTCTCAAGTCTGGAGCGGGCTTTCTTCACCTAACTTCTGCTGCAAGTGTATCAGGCGACCAGCCAGACCAGCACATTCTGCAGTGACTGCTTCTGCCTCAGTTACCTTTTCTCATCTTTGTTTGCCTTATTTCTTTCTCTCTCACTCTCACTCTCTCTCTTTAGAAGAAAAAAAAAAAAGCAAACAACAAAAAAAAAGCAGCCAGAGCTCAGTGATCATGGTTAACCTGAGAGATGGAACAGAGGAAGTCTGTGGCCTTCTTGCTGCATTGGTTTTGCTTCATCTCTGTGTAAAGAAACTGCCTCACAGAAGGTAGGTTTTTCAGTTTGGTTCTTTGGCTTTTTCATTTATTTTTGTGCATGCTTTTTCTTTGAATGAGAAGCTTGTATGTCGGAGGAGATAGGAGCAGGCCAAGGGAAGGGGCCCTTGGGCAGCCTTCAGAAGCCTCAGGACTCAGAAAGGCTAAACTTCAAACACTTCTGCACACATGCAAAAACACTCAGGCAGGTGTCCTCATGGCAATACGCCTTCAGTCATCCAGAATCACACATGGATAACCGGTTTCAAGTGAATACAAACCCGATCCCCTTGCTGTCTGCTCTCGTAGGACAGCATGCACGAGAAAGGTGTCTCCAGACAACTAAGAGGACATGGGAGACACACACTGCTTTTTAGCTCCCGCAACCCCTCCGCCTTTTGTTTTGAGATGAATAGTTTAGACCATGAAATATGGAATATAATTTCTACAGTGTTTCAGTTATATATTTAGAAGAGATTTAGGACTAATCTGCAGTTATTCTCTTGCCTAGAGCTTGCCAAAGACATTCTGAGGTGGGGAAAAGTAACAGTGCAAGCTAGTTAAACTTATTTAATTTTGGCCAAACAAAGTAGTTTTGGACATGGTACCCATTAGACTTGCATCATATAGCTATGGTTTGTTTTCATTATTTTTAAAATGAAGATGTTTAAGATGCCCAGATAAGAACTTCATATAGCTCTCTTGAATTGCATATCCATGCTGGCAAAACAGGAGCTCCATGCTCAGCATTAAGACCTTTCTGGTGAAAACTCTAAGGTTTAATTTGGTCATAAAAAAATTTTTCTGAACTCAGATTTGGCAGACAAAACTGAAGATTAATAATTTCTTTTATTAGTTTTCAAATATGGCAATTTTTTATTTACAAAGGAGAAATGAAAATAGCTAAAATATGGTATTAAAGAAAAAATGCAGCTACTTGATCCATAAAGGGCAAGGTACATAGAGGTACATTGTTTTTTGAGGGAAGTGTTCAGCAGAGAAAAGCCACTTCTACCCACATACACATTTTTGGAGCCCTTCCAGTACTTTCAGTAGGAGACCTGAATTCCATATTTTTCTAAGTGTTTTAAGGAGAATAGCTTTTCTCTCTGAGAAATTAGAGTAGAAAAGAGGATTTAAATCCTCCTGAAAATGTAAATAGGGCACCTGAAAATGGATATCTTGATTACTATTTATGTGTAGCAGCCTTCTGTAGGCAATTAAATGAGTTATAGAATGCACTCCAATTCTAATTCTCTTTCAGTCAAAATTAGGTTTCTGCTGTTGAAGGATAAAAGCATCTCTGAAACTGGTACACATTATCTTGGTCTCATTTTCTATTTCAAAAAAAAAAAAAGATTTTGTCATTACTGCAGAGGAAGGCAGATTTAAAAGGCACTCTTGTGTACTAAGCCAAATTTTAGTTTTGACAAATAAAACGAAATAAGCATTTCCAGCTGGCAATTTGCAAAATTTCAAGAAAGATATAAAATAGATACTGCATGTTACCCTTTGGCCCATGCCCACTTCTCTCTCCCTCTGTGGTGAATGTTAGAGGATACACAGATAGACAGCACAAATGGAAGTCCTAATTTTTCTATAGCTGCAGTTGGGTGATGTGAGACCCACCTCATGTCCTCTACATGGGAAGTACTGTCTAAGTTGGCATGTTCAAGGGAAATAATAGGGGAATTTATTTTATAATATTTAAGCAAGAATAGATGATCATCATTTCCACTGACGACAAGACCACATTTTTTTGAGCTGTGTGAGAAGACAGGCAGCATTATAGGTATCTGTTCATGCAATGGAAATCTGACAGCTATACAAAAGGCTGTTACAAAGGCTCAGCAAGAGGAAACACGCATCATTTCTCACCACTTCCTGACAAAGCATGATTCTTTTTTTTTTTTTTTGGCCTTTAGCACATAGGAGCAAAACAGCATTGGAGATACTATGCAGCTGTTAAACCCAAAATTAATATGCTAGGACGCCAGCCTAGACAAAACCATCCCCTTACATAAATCCAAGATCATGGGAGTAGAAAAGGACCAAAGACAAAGGTTTCTCTGTGGTTATGGCTGCCCGCTTACCCTCTTTTGCCTAGAAGGGCTAGCTCTGAAACCAAATACTGCTTCAAGTCTCCTGCTTCTCTCACTGCCCAACAGTAAAGTTGGAAGCAGGCATGTTCAAGTACAGCATTCATTCAACTGCTTTAGAGAAAACAGTTATAAGACCTATTCAAGTGACGGATTTCAAAAACATCCAAGACTGAACACAGGGGAATGAAGAATGAAGAGGAAAGTGCTGTTAACCACAAATGCTGCTGCAACCCACAAAGATAAAAATCCTAAAAAGATGTGGAAGAAAGAGGGTTTGAGAAGCATTGTGAAGAATAACAACCTGAAACATATCTAAAAGATTGCAAATTTACAAATATGTTCTACAAATATTATGGGGGCAACAGACAGACGTGAGAGAAGCTTCGTGTAGCAAAGCTCTTTTCTACTGCCTAGTATCACCCTTATCCAAAGCTTAATGAAGCCAAATTTAGTGTTCCCACAAGAAGAACAGCGGTTTATGCATCAAGCCTTTTATAAATACGTATGCTCACTGGGTGACAGCAAGTGAATAAGAAGTCAGGGTCTTTAAAAGCATCATAGCTGAATGTGAGAATAATTCAGGTTGGAAGAGATCTCTGAAGGTCATCAAATACAAATCCCTGCTCAAAGCAGGTTCATCTACAATAAATTCAGGTAAGATTATAGCCTTTTGTTGATAGAAGTAACTCATTCTCCTCCAATGACCTCCAACCCCCACCCTCCACACACATACCACATACGCACACATAACATTTAGGAGTACTGATACATAGGTTTAGAAACTGTTCGCTTCATTGCCCACAAATGCAAATGTTACACCACAGGTCTGAGTGTCTGACTTCAGTAGGAGTTTGGCCTGAACACTGAACAAAGCTCTGAATCATCATTTTAAATTTGAGGTTTGGAAATTTCTAAACCACTTTTTTCTGCCTACCAAAATTTTAAATTCACCTTGGAATTTTTGTTTGCCACTTACATATCACAACCAAGTACTTTGGTTTCATTTAGAGTGGCACAAAGTAAAAGGTAATTTCCCTAAAATCTCTAAATTAGATCACGGTCTTACTATGACATTTCAACTTCCTCTTAAAACATGTGTTAATAAGAGTAGGGAAGTTATAAAAGTACATTAGTTTCTTTACATTTACATATAAAAAAGATCTCCAAAATTACGTCTTACGTATGTTTTCTCTCATTTCCCATACTGTTTTTCTTGTTAATTTTTTGCTTAAGCAACAATACTTTTTTTTAAAGAAGTGGTTACTGGGAGACTAAAGAGAAAGCAAACAAGATTCAAGCACTTCTGAGCTCTGCTTAGGAGCTGAGACTTTCTTTTAGAAGGATGGTTAAAGGAAAAATCATTTCAATCAAGACGTACTTTGCAGAGACCTAACTGGGCACTACTTAGGCCTGTTTCAAACTGCTTGGAATGACTGTCTCAACTATTCCATCCTTATTACCAATGTAAGTAACTGGGAATTACAAAAGTATTTCAGATAATTGGATAGATAATGAGGATTCTCTAACCTTTCTTCTCCTGAGTGCATTGCAACTTCATTATATGATTTCTTTGCAGATTTTTGAAGTACATTATTGAATCACTGATTTCTAAAACTTTTCCTTGTTTTCCTTGTTATTTTTCAGGATAGAGATCATAATAGGCTGAAAGAAATTTAGAAGTATCTTCAACTGGTCAAAAAATTTTAGCAATATAATAGTCAAAGCATCAGTGACTGGTTAAAGTTAAGAGGCAATTAGCAAAAAACAAGCTGTTCAACACAGGCAGTTGTAATCATTAATCTCATTCTAGCCTACTGTAACAAGAGTGAAGGAGACCTATATATGTATCCTAGACGAGCAACTAAGTCTGTCAAATAGGTTTCTTCTCTGCTCAGTGTTCATTTATTCCAGAATCCAAAAGAATATTTTTTGCTTAATCATAAGAAGTGCATACTGATGAAATTATGATTATTTCTTATCTCTGTTTCTTACATCCTGTTAAACAGACAGCTCTCCTGATAATTATTTTATCTTATTTAAGTAAAATAAACCCAAGTAATTTTTGCTTTTGTTTATCTTGAATTCTTAACATTTTGAGGAACATGGCAGATAGTAGAAGTCTTCCTTAACTGATACCTAAGAGAATACAAAATTAGGCAAGACCATGCTACAAACGGTATTCTTTCTGCTCAATGCAAGTAAAGCAGCACAAAGAAATACAATGAGCGGAATGATGGAAAGCCTTCACAGAAGAATGATGAATGTGCTCTAGTCCTAAAGTAACTAAAACAATTGCAGGTTTTTAATGTACAGCAGATGGATCCTGTGTACTTAACTAACTACAATCTTTTTCCCTCTGATGTCTATCATTTCTCTGACATTCTTTTTAATATGCATTTCAGTTTGGGGTTTTTTTTTTTCTTTTTTCTTTTTTTTTTTTAGGTACATCCAGGGGAAAAAAAAGTGGTTCTGTTCTTTACGTCTCATACTCCAGACTCTGGAGTTCTTCTGTAGGCTGTATGTTGTTAATGCTAATCGTGATAGGGGTTTTTACCTCTGACTGACTCCTACATATTAGCATTAACACTGTATCATGCCTCTTACCAGAATTCACACGGAACAAACTGCTGCTGTGGGAGGAGAGCAGAAATCGCGAATCAGTCAGTGCTATGCTGGGAAAACGTCCTTTCTACGTGTAAAACGACGCGTTGTTCTGCATACAGACATGCTTTCTAGAATGTTGGCTAGGTTTAGAGTCACTGGAAAAAGCAGGGAGAAAAGCAGCTTTGTGTATCAGTAGGTCCTTAGTAGGAGGTAGAACATGTATCATTGTGAATGCAACAGCCTGGTTTTTATCTTGGTTTATTGCTTTTCAGCTCTTCTGGCCTTACTTCACACACAAATACTGCATTTCTTCATTTTATTTAGGAAAGAAAAATTACGAACTAAACTCTTTGCGTGAGTAACTGTGCAATCCATTCATTTTTTATAGAATTTTATTATATGCAAGAGAAAACCTTACAGAAAAGTTTTCTCTGAGATTTTATTGTCAGTTCATTAGGAGAAATGGGTCAATGGATCACTGGGAGAAAAACAAAATATATTTGTTTTACTTTGAGATTACCAGTGCGTTCTAAACTTTAAGAAGTCATTCCAGAAAATTCCAGAGAAATGGAAATGTACTGACATATTTTTTTTTGTGGAAGGTACACAGATACTGCATACTCACAGTCACAAAACCTGAGTTACAGGGCCAGTCTTCAAAACTCTCTTACACTCAAATTTGCTTAATGAATATTTTATTATTAAACATTAATTTGATGGGGAAGCAGAAGGTGAAACAAAAAAACTCAAAGTACTCACCATTAATTCAGAAATAAGGCTAATGTTTGTGCTGTGTCAATACATATACCCTTTGCTGTTTGCAGTGTCTTGACTGTGAACCCCCAGCATGAGGTATGATTACAGAGCACCTCGAGACTGCAGGCGTTTATGAATCAATGGTCTCACATATATAAAAGTCTTACATATGAACAGTTTCACTGAATGTAATTTTTTTCCACTCGGAACAGCTGCAGGGCATAAAATGTTTTCCCAATCAGGCTGTTAAGCTCAGTGGCTCCCCCAGGGATGCATAAGGCCAGGGGCCATGACCACCAAAAAGCAAAAGCTAGCTTTATCCCTTACAAAGTCAGAGCCGTAGCTCTGAGAGTGGTGAAGGACATTTTGTTAAAGATAAGAATATGCCTTTTCATTCTGCAGGAAAAGTAGCTTTGAAAGTGGGGAGTAACTTGTGGCAAAAGAGAGGAGGAGAGTCAATAGAAACTCCCATTTCCTGGGACTAGGGTGAAACAGTTGAAGCACAGTTTGATTTCATTCACCATTTGAGGCAAGGTTTGGCAGCATCAATTCTTCTACAGAAGCCAAGGCCATCCCTGAGCCCCTAGGGGTTGTCCCTGAGCCGGGGAGTCCCAGACTCATAGGTCACTCCTATTCATCTTCTCCACACGCAGTTGCCGGAGAACTGGCGCTGCCCTGACGTGGTTGCAGTGCTTACAGGGCACCTAGCTGCATGACTGACTCAGAACGACAATCTTAAAGCTAAGCTTTCTCTGAAAGGCAGAAATCTGGAAATGCTTTTGAGCTTGTCTCCACGCTTAAACCCTCTGTGGCATATATAGATTGAAGCCCAGTAATAAATGATTACACTTACTATTATGTCAAATGTGCTCACAAAAGGAAGATGTTACATGATATTTTCTTTGGTTCCTCATTGCATTGAGAAGTCTCATTTACATTACAGCATCCCAAGCCTGCACCAAGAGATCTTTGTTTTCTTCTTCAAAGGCTTTAATTAACACTAGGTCTGTGTACTTGGACTACAGTACTGCCCTCAGTGCTTGTGAATGACATGGTACTGAAACAATGACCAGCTGCAACTTCCTTACTTCACTCCACCTTTCGAATGCCTAGCCTGGACTTCCCGTTTCCGTTCTATATAGACACATGCCAATAGAAGGTATGTTAAGGAGGAAAACTGGTCTTGCCACTTACCATTCTGATTCATATTCATGTTACAAAAAAAAAAGTATATGCTTCCTTACAATTTATCTCTTCAGAATGTAAGCTGAGTAACCTGCAAAGTTAAGAATTAGAGGGCAAATATAAATATGGTCATTAGACCTTTACATGTATTTTTTCTGCATAGCTGATTCCCTAGAAAGGCAGGCAATATCAAATCATAGATACTATATTAGTAGATACTAAAAAATAGGTTTTCTTTTTACTCTGAAGAAATGTTAATGCTGTCCATGACTGGTGTTAAATGTTGTTGAAAACCACAGCATGATAGCATTACCAT
The DNA here is from genome assembly GCA_025447955.1 of Psilopsiagon aurifrons. Lineage (NCBI taxonomy): Eukaryota > Metazoa > Chordata > Aves > Psittaciformes > Psittacidae > Psilopsiagon > Psilopsiagon aurifrons. The sequence goes on from JAOEHY010020775.1 coordinate 13,179, forward strand.
TTTCAGACTGTTGGTGTCCTTCAAGAAATATCCACTACCAACTCTTCCAATTGAATGTCACTATAATACTGAGTTCCTGTGTCTGGATTCCTTAAAATAACTAATAAAATAAATGTAGTTGCACTAGAAAGTTCACTGGCTTAAAATATAACAAAATATTACGGTAAGCTGAGGTGGTATAGCATTAGGTAAGTTACCAAAAAGCAGTAAGAGATCATTTCTTGACAGAGGTTAAAATAGAAAGGGAAGCTCATTCCGGCTGCTGTCATAAAACAATGCCTACTGATGATCAAGTGCTTTCCTCACTTGCACATGTTTGAAGGGAAGAGTTTCACTTAGTAAGGAAAAAAATAATTCTCTTATGACATTTAATTCTTTCTGTTAGGAAGGAAGTCAGACTACACCATCATTGCCTTCTCTACCTCCAAATTCAATGATAACATGAATTACAGAATATTTTTTTGGAAAAAATATCTCACTTGGTCAGATTCTGTGTATACAAAGGTAGAACTGACTCAGCTTAACCTTCCTACTGCCACCTCTTGGGATCAAGACACCATGTAGCTTTTAACCTTAGTACAGAGTTACCTTTTCGGATAAAACCAATAAATAAGAGGGAAGGCTCAGTGTCCTAAGCTCATAGCAAAAAACCTGCTTTCCAGAAAAGTCTCAGCTCTCTTTCAAGCAGGAGGTAGATGAAGGAACAATTTGAATGTGAGAAGCCATGGAGCTACAACTAAGATGTGCAACAAGGAAGAAGGCTTGTGTCTACCTTTTCCCCTGTCATCAGAGAATGGTTTGTTTTGGAAGGGACCTTAAAGCTCATCCAGCTCCAACCCTCTGCCACAGGCAAGGATACCTTCCACTAGACCAGGTTGCTCAAAGCCCCGTCCAACCTGGCCTTGAACACTGGCAGGGATGGGGCAGCCACAGCTTCTCTGGGCTGCTTGTTCCAGTGTCTCACCAAGTTCATCATAAAAAGAAAATCTTCCTTATTTATTCCATCAGAATCTAGCCAGTGTCATCTTCTGCTCATGTGTGTTGGCCTAAACAATCCTACCTTGCCCTCTCTTCATCTTCTGTATTTTGCAGTATGGTGTCTTCTGATAGTCTTCCTTACCTTTAGCTGGATCCGCATCTCTTTTTCTGAATGGATATGGTAAAAACTGCCTCCTTACACCTGAATAGCAATTTAATGAAGAGAAGAAATAG
>JAOEHY010020778.1:0-21997 GCA_025447955.1 Psilopsiagon aurifrons
AGGGAAAAAAAAATCTTCTTATCTCCTGAGTTACTAAAAAGTCCACTTAAAATGGCTCCAAATTAAAAATGTGGATTTTAGCCCAAAATTGTCAACACATCTGTAGAAATATCACTGCATATTTATATTATTTATATTTTCACACTCACACAACACATGTGTTCATATTGGTGCATTAAGTTAATGTTAACATTACTTTAAGCAACTTTAGAGTTGCTCTTTTTAGAATTGTCAAATACTGTATACAGAAAAATATTATTCCCAGTATTTGCTCAAATTCCTTAATTAATTTGCTTCAATTCAGTTTGCATCCCTTCAGGTATCAGCTTTCCTCAGATGTTACAAGAAATGTATTTTCTGGATGGCACTTTCAGTGTGTTTTTCAAGTAAATATTAGCAGGTATTTCCTGACAGCAAATTTCAGAACTTTCACACAGAGAGCCCCCCATGAAGAGGAGAGCCCTCCACAGCAGAGAGCTCCAGAACAACCTCTTTCCTACTGCAGAGCAAGTAGTGACAAATATTTTTAAATTAGCACTTGGTAACTACTAAACGTCAACTGACATCCTCAGCTTACATCTTAACACACAGTAAAGCAAATTATCTTAGTATCTGTAATGATAGCAAGCACTGACTAGGTCCATCCCAGAAAACAGTTTTTAGAAGTATTAACTGACCACAGATCTCACTAGAAATTGTTATTGTGGAAATAGCTTCTTCAGAGAACTGTTTGGATTTACACACAGCAATAAGTAGCGCAACCTGAAGTTTTGAATATAGGGGTTTTATACAAATCAGCCCTGCTTTTTGCTTGGCTTCTCAGCTGTGTTTTTGAAGCATCATGTGAAAGTCTGCATGAGCGTAGGAGGCAAATAAGTTCTAGTCTGTCACAGCTAGATAAAAATAACAACACACTGGCATTTAAGAGATAATTATCAAGTATCATCCCTAGGAATGAAGGATGCAGGAGAACAACAAAAGTAATTCTTACCACCCAGCAGTCCTCTGAACTGCGTAACCATGCTCCCTGTGGCTAGCGAGATCTATAGAAAAGTACACATAGTAACTGTAGTGAAGAGGACACACAAAGCACACACAGTCAGAATCCTACAACTTTCAACCCCTTCATTAGAAAAGAGGAGGGGAAAAAAGAAGCTGCCTTAAGGCCTCTCCTGGAAAGATGAAGGCTTTCTCACACAGTTCACTGACGGTTATTGTTATTCATTGATGGGAGATACAATAAATGACAAATCTATCCAGTGAGGATAATGGGGATTTGGAGAGAGTCTGACCTGGAGAGAGGCTAACTCTGTAGTTACAAAAAAACATTAGTAACAAACACAATCACTTAAGAGTATAAAAAAAAGATAGGATGTTATACTTGTGAGAAATTTGAGATCTCACTATTTGCTAAGATGACAGGCAGAAAGCAACAAAAGTATAGACTTTATGCAAAGATGTAGCAGCCATCACACTTAATCACACTAATTAAAAAACCTCCTCCCCAACTAGCTTGGCTGTCAAGGTCGATAATAGGAGACTATACGCCAAGCTTTTCATCAGCATGAAACACTTTGCAGCAGATATTTTAAGAATGTACTCTACAAGTACATTTTTTGTATATTGTATTCTATGTAAGTATAGTTGAACCAAGTAACAAGGGAAAAAAATATTGTTCATTTCCCCACATCATCAATTTAATTGACGTTTCTGCAAGTATTGCCTATTTGATATAAGAGGAGCTACTGGTGCACAGGCGGTGTCCAATGCTACAAGAGAGCGCATGCACTACAAACCCTGGGTTCTACATGTTACAAGTTAACACCTGAATGAGGCTGTGCAACTTCCTTAAAATAAACAAAAGTGTTTGCTGTTTGTCCTTCCACTCTTATCTATAGCTCCTCTCAGCTTCTCCTTCCTCTCAACTCCACTACATCACTGTCATTTGGTCCCAAACTTCTGCGCCTACAGCAACAAAAATGTTCATCGGGTTCTGTGAGCCAAATTAGTCTACTAGAATGTATGAAGATGACACCGTTTTGTTGACTTATCTTTCTGCTTTTTTAACAAATCAAATATGCACTTGGAAAACAGCAGTGGCATTAGCACAAAGCAAGAGAGATAGAAACACAGACAAAACCAGAGGGAGAGGGAACATGAAACAGAGGGAGGAGACCTCCACTTGAGCAGCTGTCAGTAACGCTTTCATTCAGACCATTGCCTCTTGTGAAACCACATTCTAACCTTGATCTCTTTCGATTTAGAGACGGCAGCATACAAACAGATTAAAGGCAAATCAAGACTGGGCTAGAAGAACAAAAATGGGTTATAATTCACTTTTCTAATTACCAGTTTAAAGAAAGCATCTAAAAACATGCACACAGACCACAGCACAGGCAGTGGAAGATGCAAGGATGGGCAAAACGTGAGGGACAGCAAGAACTTTGGAGGCTGCTGCCTGACAAAGACAGCAGGAAGATAAATGGGACAAAGAGAAGGATCAGAGTGAAATAAATTTCACTGTTGTAGAGTTTGGAGGGTTGCCTCTTTTTACTTGTCTTATAACAGAATCTCAACTGGAGAACACTACATTTTATATTGCTATTCGGAAAAGTGTTAACAAAGTATACGGAGGTTTAAAAAGAATCACAGAAGCATTTTTATACACCGCACCATGGATTCTCACATAGATGCAGGCTTCAACCTGCTACAGATGACTTCAAAGGTACTGCATGTATGATATTCAATCATAATTTTAATTTCATAGTTCTAATGCACTGAAAATTGCAAAAAGATAGTGTAAGTTTTCCAGTTGTATAGCTACTGCAGAAAGCAACACCACAGGAATTTAAAGACTAGAAGAAAAATAGTATCAGAGAATGTTTGAATGTATCGGCTCTTCAGACAGTATTTTCCACTTCCACTCCCATATCCCAGCATCTTACAGTTACCTCCGAGAAGACCTTATCTTAAAGTTAGGGTGAAAAAACTCTTAAGAAAGGTCTGACACAAGAAGAAAGTCACAACAATAAACAGCTTGCAGTTCATCAACCAGTTGATGGCTAATTTTTCACAAGCATGCTGTTGGCACACAAAAATTGTGCCGTAAATACAGACTGGTCCAAGTAATGTTGAATGAAATGCTTAACGTTAGGTAGGAAAGTTTGCATCAGTTTCCTACATCTGCCTGATTCTTTTGTACAGCCTTTAAAACTCCTATTAAAATTTTCAATAATATTAAGGAAACCACGGACTAATTTCAATGGGATTTGAAATTTGCTTAAAAAAAAATAATGCATTATTCTTTTCTGTATTTTGAGCTATTTTTTAACATCATACACTCCCACATTTCAGAATGGTCAGTTTCAAGAACTTATTTGATAAAATACTAAAATGACTCTTCTAATACCTTGCTTGATTTCAAATCCAGAGGACATGGAACGCTGCAAACACATGAAGACCATGGAAAACACAACAGCTAACAAACAAAAGGCAGAATGACAGCAGGAAGGGAAAAAATAGGCAGGATATTACCTTCTCCCCAGTTTAATAATCTAAAATATTAAACCTTCACCATAGATGAAGATTTATTGAATGGTTTCCGCATTTAACCTTGCTTGAATGCTTTACAAGTTTATTTGGTAGGTTAACATACCATAAACATCTTTTTTCTGTATTTGTTATATTGCTTGGGAATAGCTTCACTTAAAATTAATTCTAATTAAAAATAATTTCTAAGTGGGAACACATACAGAGTAATAGTAATTATATTATGTACATAAGTATCCCAGCCTCTACCAGCACTTAGAAATTATTCCTTGAAACAAAGACTAATATGACGAAATCACACAGATTACAGAACAGCAAGTTCTTCAAGCCTAATAAATAAAGTACTTTAGAAGTTCTCTCAATCCCAGTACAAAGTAAAATCAGCTTAATGCTACACTGAACGGCAAAAGCTCAACAACTGGTCTTTGAATTTTCATGTGAAAACCTGACACAATTTGGTCTTTAAAGACAATGTCAAAATACATGAGCAGCTACCAAAAATGAAAGACTGCACAGACCTCTCTCTGCCCTGCTCAAACCAGCAAGTGTTTAATGGAACTCCTTCCAGCGCTGACTCCATTGAATTGTACTGCATTACCATTGAAATCAGATTTATACTCGCTGCATTTATATGCAGGACTGTAAATGAAGCTAAGCAAGCAGTGTTAACTGTGAAACTGTATAAAATACCCACAAATTCCCTCCCACAAGAAAAGCTCTTAAGGGCTTAATGTAGCAGATATGCAACAATCAAAGTAATAGCCTTGTGTGAACCTCCCAATTTTTACTGCAACACGAATTAACTCTAATGATCCACTGTCAAATTTCAAGGTTGGGATAGATAAAATACATTATGCGAAAAGAAACCATCTGCAGAACAGATGTGGTTACCAAAGTCCTAATAGGGCAACTAAATTTTTCCTTGTTACACAGAGAATGAACTTCTGTCTTACAAAATACAATTTATAAAACTTTGACTGCATTGCCTGTTGGGCAGAAATTTCCAAGCACAGTAGTAAGAAAAGAGTGAATACCTATACCTCAAGAGCCTGAGTCTTACCAAATTTTCTTTCTGAAAAGCCAATGCAAGTATGCCTTGCATCCTCAAAAGACAAACTCACAAAAGGTATGGCTTCCAACCACGCAGCAAATTGAAGACTTACTTTATTGCAATTTCTGTTCACTAATTATTACTTGAAAAGCTAAAAATATATTTGTACTTTAATTCTCTGGGTTTGAACACAGTGCAAGGTCTGGGTTCCATAGTAAAAGACTACTGATTAATGAATTTCACTTAAATGAATAAACTCACAATTTCTTTTAATCAGCTCATATCGAACACTTTCCTGTTCTGCTTCATATTACTTCCGTATTATTTCTTATTATTTCCTGTTATGTGATTTTACAACTAAACTACCACGTTAATCCCAAGTACTTATGAACAGAAAACTGGGACAAAACAAGCGGAAATGCCTTATGCCACAAACAAGTCCCCAAAGGAGTACAAGCTTCTAGGTGATTTTCCACAGGATTCTCTGGAAATTGAAATGTATGCAAGTATGCTGCTGGCAGATAGCGGACTCTGAGCTTTCAATGAGCCATATTTTGCGTTAGCCCTGCACAATCTGCAAGGCAAAAGGCTAGATGTAAAAGCCTAGCTTTTACTAAAGGACAAAGGCCTGCCAATGCAATCAATCTCTTCCCCTGACCACACACAAGTGAGTTGGCTAACACTGAGTTAAAACATAGGAATTGCTCCCAACTTGTTCATTTTTCTGAAACAGAATATTAATTCTCAGTTTCCTAAATAACTTCACTCATTGTATGATGTAATGAGTGCCAGTGAACAGGTAGAGGGCAGGATGAAGTTCATCTGTGACCTCCAGAGGCATTCAACTGCTATGTGGACCTAGCCATAAAATGAAATCCCACACATTGTCATAGGAGCTTATGAATAGTAGATCCAGTGTCTTAGACAGATTCATATTTTTTTAACTGTCTTTTTACCACCCTAACTCTCCATATTGTAAGTCTTTAGCATAAAAAACAAATTAATTTTAAACACAGGGGAAAACGTATTAAACCCATCATTTCTTAGTGGAACCCACTACAACATAAGCCTTTCCTTTTTCACTGAAAAACAGAGCTAAGCTTTACAGATGCAGCAGTTTCTGGGGTTCCTTCACTTTAAAGAAGTGGAAAACTGATGATTCTGCCCACACTACAGCTCAAAAGCGTACATCACATGGTTATAAATATAACAACTAGGAACATAAAGAAAGCATAAAACCAAGAGTTTAACCTCCTCTTCCCCAAAAGAAGCAGAGTTGAGCACTTGCAGCTCAGCAACTTGATCACCCTTCTCAAAGACCTGAGGGGCCTGTCTGCAGTGACTTCACAGTTGTACCTGAAAAGGCATACTTTGTTTTTTCCTACTGCCTCCTCACAGTATCATGGGAATTCTCTTATCCCCGACTAAGCATTTGTTGGACAAACAGACTGACCTACTGCAGGCTACTTCAGATTAAACAAAAACCCAACAACTAATTGGCACACATCTTCTCAAAGCAGAGCCAGCTCTCTGTATCTAAAAATGAGTCAGTTTATATCCAAGTAAACTGCAAGATCAGCTTGGGGCAAATCTTTTATTTCATAGAGAAAAGTAAAGCACACAGTGCTTCGTCTACACAGAAAGCACTACCACTACAAACATTTTGGTTGGCAATGTAATTTAAACAACTAAGAGCAGCCTTTTACTGATTTGCATTAGAACTGAGATTTGTGTGCAAGTCATGTAAATCCAGGCATTAGAAGTTTAAAAAATACCCTACACTGAAGACTGTTTCTGAATCACCAGAATTAGCAATGTCACAGCATTTAATTATCTTCAGGGGGCTGTGCAAAAAAGATTGTGCTGTTTGAATATTGAACAACTTTTGACTGAATTTCACCCACCCCTCTTTTTTTATTTATTTTAAAGGAAGACATTTAAAATGCTCTCTATACACTTTTATGTTATATATTTATGAAACCCAGATAAGCACATGCAAATTGGAAACAGTGGATTTATCGTATTATGTTTTTCTCTGTAGTTCTATGAATGCATCACACACAAGCACTTTGCTCTTGAGAAAGGCCACTCACTGAAATTACTAATTCCATATTTCCCTCCTGAACACTTGTATAATTCACCAAAAGCTCTTTCTACCACACATTGATTTTAAAATTTAAATTTGTTTAAATAAGGTAAACTTTCCAGCATATTTCCTCTTAAACCAACTACATTAAGAAATACGTATTACAGAAAAAGACAATTAAAGGGAAGCTGTAACATGTTATTTTGAAAATTAAAAAGATGAAAAACATCCATGTTAACAGTTAAAAGTTGAGAGTATCACAGAAGGTTCTGTAGCAAGCTCAACAGCAAAACAATTTCCACACTTGAGAGAATTGAGTTCTTCATACAAATGTCAATCACTTAAAATCCAGTTACTTTACACTTACCTGCCGTACAGTAACTAAATACTTTTGACTGTGAACACACAAACCAGACCTGAATGGAATGTGAACAAAGAAATGCCCAACTTTTACACTGCTTCTTAAAAACCATTTTATTTAAAATTCCTACTCAGTTTTAAATTTTCCATGCACAAATTTCACTTTCTCCTATTTCATTAGAATTTTCAAGCCTTTCCCCAGTCATATTCTTACTGCAATTTTGTTCAGTAATTACCACAAACCTCAGATTTTAACATAAATTGAACCAGGATTTCAGGTAGGGGAGAATAATGAACACAGGGAATTACTGCTATCCTTCTTCAGAAGTATAATGTACATCTTCAATTTAGCATTCAATTTAGTCTATTTTTTTCAGACTGCCAAAGCCTTTTAAAAAAGTGTCATGAGAAGGTGAAGCAAAGAAGGGAGAATGAGGTCCTTATTCCATGCATTGCAACTGTAAATCTCAAACATTTTTCTTCCAAGATTATTTATGCAACCTGTTATGGACTATATTATATGACCTCAAGCCCCATTGAAGGATCATTTCTTTTGCTACTATTTATATGGACATCTAGTAGATGTTTTCGCAAGTGGAATAACATGATCTCTCTCCCTAAGGCAAGCCAGACATGAAAATCAGAGTAAAGCTCAATTACTTCATTGTTCCCAGAATATACTCTAAGGAATTGCAACACAAGATTTGCAGTCCATCTTTCCATTGTCAAACACGTTCTGTTGTCCTCCTCCCAGTTTTAGATGCCGACATGTAAAGAATTCTCCCAGACACACTCAACCACGCAAATACCGCTCTGACTGTGGGTCTGCACTTGGGCAGTTTTGCACAAACAGAAAATTAGCAGGCCATGAAGTTAAACAGTAATGGAAATATTTTGAACACAGGAAACAACTGCATAGAAACTAAAATAAAGCCAGAATTCCAGCAACAAACACAACACCACTACAGGACCACAATCCTACAAAAAAAACACACACCACCACCAAAAAGCATGAACAAAACAGCATAACATGCTATGTTCTGTATCTCTGTAGTGCACCACCTCAAAATGTAAACTGGTGATGTGTAACCTATTTCATAGAGTCCTTCAAGCACTGATACCACCAGCCCCACTTTTTGTCTCTGTGTTCTGCCTTTAATCAGGTTCGCAGCTGCCTTTGGCCAGTCCCTCCCAGATTTCTCAGGCTCCCTCCTCCTGGCTGCACTCTGATCACCAAGGAACAGAGACTGTCCAGGTCCTCCTGCCTGCTCCAAACACACTCCCCGTTTTACAGCACCAGAGAGCTGTAGCCTTTACAACACTCTGCCAGTGTCCTGACTTACCTGAGGATATTGGCAACTAACTTGCACTGAAAACCCAAGGTAACAGGTACATACCCTAACCAGGAGGAAGAGCTAGAGCTCGGTAATGTTCTGTAGCCTTTATCATTTTCTCCAAGCCTGTCCTCTGATTTAAGTCCATTATCCATGGAGAAGCTTTCCTTTCAGTTTTGCAGAACATACTACATTCAAAGAGAGGAGCTACATGTAACTGGAAGAGTGTGGGCATGTCATTTCAGGTAGTTGTGCTAAAAGAAAGGGTAAATGCCCAATGTGTTCTTCCTTTTCTGTACCCTTACAAACATGACAACAAAGTTCAGATGTCAGGTATGTGCTTCGTTTTTCAATATTTTCCCTATATAAAAGTGTAATGTAATGGGGTTTTCTAGCACTTTCTATCTATGTTATGTTCAGAAAGGTGAGATCTTGATGCATCTTGCTCCTACTTACGAACATGAAGCTAATGCTCACAATGAGTAAGTGAAAAGGCAAAGTGTATGAAAGACACATGCAACATTGCAGTAAAGCAGTAATTTCTAGCAACAAATAAAAGACAGACCAGGAGCACAAGATTCTGTTTCTTCACAGGTATCAAAAAAATCCAGTTCTTAAAAGCATAGGAGATAACTCTGCTTTACAACTTGAAGCACAGAATTCTTTATTCCAATACTCTGCTTTACAACTGAAGTACAGAATTCTTTATTCCAATACTCTGCTTTGTTTGAAGGGGGTTGAGGAAAAAGCAATGAAGAATGGACAGTATGCAAGCAATCTTAAATCAAAATACAGCTTTAAATCTAATTTCAGGTCAATTGAACTTTACATTACAAGCTTAAATAATATGTGCACTTACTCCTCCAAGAGCAATTATTTTCCCCTCTTACATTCCAAAACAAAACTTTATTTTTCACATCCATTAAACCGTAACTTATTGCCTAGTATTTCATTAGCCTGAAGAACATCAAACCCTCAGAGGTTCACTGGTATGAAGAACGCATCAAATAATTCATCATTATCACTGTAAATAAGTTCACAAATTGAAGTGGAAAAGCACTGCCTGGCAACTGAACTTATTGATGAACTCAACTCATGCTTGTTTATTTTTTTAAAGCCCTTATTAAACTAATAAGCCAAATAATTCTCACTACTGGACCACTTCTATTCTTTTTCTTATGTTTGACACTTTGTCAGATACATTTCTGTTCTGTCCAGAGTCAAAGCTTCTTACTCGCAGACAGAAGATTCTAACAAGATTTTGCTGATAGAGTGAAAAAAGGTCTGAAGGTTAGATGGTTTAAAAAGAACTGACATGATCCTAACCCACACTCTATAATTTACTTTCACATGTATGCTAATTAAAATTCTAAACATTCCATTTTGTCCTAGATTGTAAATAAAGATTAATATCCTTTATGTCCTAAATACATAACTAACCACCTATTAACTTGTTTAAAACATGCAGAAAATACTAGGGCTGGAAGGAAACGGAATTAAAAATGCAAGAGTAGAAAGCACAGTTTTTCTGTTCAGAAAAGCTACAAATCTCCAAACAGCATGGCAAATACAAGCTAGTATAACTGCATCCATTCCCCCAAAAGATCTACAATGCAACTATCTTTGAATTGAAATTCATAGCCATGAATGCATGCGAGTCCTGTTATTGGTATCCAGCTCCTCTCAGACACTGAGAAATATTAAGAGGTCTATGAAATTTCAGTCTGTTACAGCAGTGAATAGCCATTAAAACTTAACAGTCCACGTTTGTGAACCATGCGTTCCAGGTTCGCGTTTCAGACACATGCACTGCAGGGAGGGTTCTGATCAGTTCACTGTGAACATCCTCAGGACAGCACAGATCTCCCTCATTGTGAATCTCCTCAGGACAGCACAGATCTCCCTTTCTGAACATGAACACACCCTGCTGTTTCTCAGCAGCAGTGATAATTATTCTTAGCATCTTAAGATGCATTTTGATCTGTAACCTAAAAAAATCTACACACTTTTTCCAAAAGCCTGTCCTACACTAGGACAAGGTCCCAGAAGAAAACAGCATTTAGGAACATGATTGTAAAGGCACCTAGGTGCTTAAATCTCATCTTTGAGAGAGTTTTATTAATTCATACTCCATTAAACCCTTTTCTCCTTTTTCTGGAAACACACATACATATGACAGAAATAATTAAAACACGCATAGGCATGAGTCCACAATTTGGTGTTCCAAAATTTGCAATATATAGCTAGATCTTACAAGACAAACCAATGGGAGCATTTTATACAGTGGAGGTCTATAAATGTAATTATCTGTGTTCTTACTGTCACTTTTTAAGGAGGAGATTCCTTTAAGCCCAGTTCCCACTGTTACAGTCAAGAGCATCAGTGCATAAACAATAATATTCACAGAAAAACATGAAAGTGACATTAAAACCTACAATAGAGCAATAAATGAAACAGTATTAAAATAGAAGAGTCAAAAGTGACAAAAAAGTTGTTGAGAAGAAAAGGTGAACAGCAGCAAATCCTTCATTATTTTATTTATACTATTTCTTCACTGACTGCTCAATATCCAGAACAAAAGACCTCAGTACTTTCCTCTTTTTTCTTACTGTTCTCCTTGAAGAGCTAGCACACTCCTCCTGTCAAAAACCTCTCAAGGTGTTTCTCACACGGTACTGGAGAGCTAAATTAAACCTTGAATCTATAAATACAATTTAAAAATTCACAATTTGAAGGAGTGTTTCTCCTTTACTAAAGACTAAAGTGAAAAAAAAAAAAAAAATGAAGTCAGCAAGAGTAAGTGAAGTATAAACAAAAGCCCTGGCAGCATTTCTGGCCAGAAGTGGCCTATGACAATTAAATTGGTGCAAGAAAGTGTCTAGAGTAAAAAAAATAAAATTGAAAATATTTTGGAAATACATGGCATAACCCTCCCTGTTAAACCCCCCAGTTGTTACTAAAACCTTACATCGCAATCATCTCTATTTTGTATATAACACTACAGCACTCATGCTAAAATTAGCTAAAACTATATATTATTTCACAAGAACAAAGCAACATTCCTTATTTTTTGACCTACTCTGCACTCAAATGCTTGTAGCTTAGCCAACCCTCTGCAGCTGCTTCGACACCATGCCAATGCCTCCACTTCCTCAGCCTTTCTATGCTTAGGAAAGAATCTCTGGAGACCTAGAGAGTATTGCACAAACAATACTGTGTCCTCCAACTGTTGCTAAATTCAAAATCCATTTTTGCTTCTTTTGTCCCTCTTGAAGGACAGTGAATGTGTGCTTCAGACTATTTTTGGTGAATGAAATAATATTTTATTTTCTCTCAAAAAAGGGATGGATCAGCCTGAAAAAAGCCCGTTACAACAGAGGTCAGAAACAGCTCAGGGGATAGAATAGGAGACTGGGAATCATTAAAGTTGTCTTCCTGGATCAGCCAGGAATCTGTTGCGTGACCTTGAGCAAAGGCAACTCACATCTTTATTATTCCTCTGCTTTTTGGAGCGTACACCTATCCAGGACACAATCAAGACAGAACAATTATGTGCCAAACTCCATACGACTATAAAAATCCTCCCCAGCTATACACTTTTATTGTGGCTTTTTTTGCTGCCAGTGAACACTACTGATAGTCTTGGATGCTCTACTGTACAAAAACACTGTCTATACAGCAAGCAAATCAGCTGGAATCTCCAGGCAATGCTGAAATACAAATAATACTAGCAGGATAGACAGCTTGGCTTATACAATACAATAGCAGGAAAAAAAAGGAGGACTATTTAAAATAGTAACTCCATATGGTACTATGCTGATTATTAGTTGACTGATTAAAAAACTACTGCGACTATAAAAAATTAAAATATACCAAAGCAGAGGTGTTTCAGCCTCTCCTAAAGAGAATGCTTGTCTCTTATACATTTAAATCTTGTTTTCTAAAGTTACAACTTTCAGTTTTAGGTAAGAACTTAACTGTTTTTTAAAAACATTAGTAGGAACCTGGTGTTGACAGAAATGTTAGCAATGGTTTCTTTCCAAATACAGTCAAGCACATGCCTCTCAAATTTTAGACAGTAACTCTGAGGAAATGACTTTTAAAGTTCTGGGTAAAAAATGTTTCTTGAGATACCTGAATCTGTATGTTTCTTCTGTAAAGTGAGAGATATTGAGAAACATGTGTGCTCCAAGAAAATATCTTCATTTAAAAAAAAAAAGCCTTGGACTTCCTGAATTACAGCATCTGAGCCTTGAAGCAGTCAGGTATTAGCTATCTGCAACTGTGAGGAGTAACAGTAGTTCATACAGGCCAAAGTGATTTCCCCACCAACATCCTGAGAGTGAGTAACTTTTTGTTGACAGGGCCAACTGAAGCTCCTCTTCCTATCAGACAGCGCAGTCATTTCCACCCCTGCCTTGCGCTGACATAAATGTTCCAGGTAATAAGGAAACAGACCAGACTGACACCCTTCTCAGGAAAAAAATGAAGAGCAGAAAACATGCTAGAGAGAGAAGTGAGATGATGGCTTAGCTGTTTTGAAAACTGTTGAGTTTTCATTGTTCCAGTATTTAAAGGGTGGCTACAAAGACTATGAAGACTCCCTTTTTACAAGGAATCACATGGAAAAGATCAGGGGTAATGGACACAAGTTACACCTGGGGAGATTCCTACTGGGCACAAAGTTTTTCACTATGAGAACAATCAACCACTGGAATACCCTCCCCCAGGAAGTGGTGTATTCCCCAACATTGGACACTTTTAAGATTTGCTGTACAGGGGCTGGGACATCTACTCTAGGTTTGCCTAGAAAGGTTGCATCAGATGATCCTTGAGACCCCTTCCAATTCCCTGATTCATTGTTTAGATTTGACTGTTTCTCATTTTAGATTATTAATAAATAGTTGATCACCAGCCGTCAAAGATCCAAAATCATCTTTGTTTAAACTGTAAACACAGCTACAAGAGAGAAAAACACTGAAATATTTTTAGGGAAAATCAGATGCCTCCATTTAATTTGAGACAGAACTGTCGTGGTTTAAAAGCAGTTTGCAAATCAGCCAGTCGCTTGCTCACTTCCCCTTCCTTCCTCCCCCCCCGGCTTCCGGAGGGACGGGGAGGAGAACAGAAAGAATGTAACTCCCTCGGGTTGAGATAAGAACAGTCCGGTAACTAAGGTATAACACAAACCACTGCTGCTACCACCAATAATGATAAGGGAAGTAACAAGGGAAGAGAATACAACCACCACACCCGCTCACAGATACCCAGCCTGACCTGAGCAGTGATCTAACCCATCCAGGTAACCACCCCCAGTTTATATAGTGGGCATGATGTGCTGTGGTACGGAATACCTCTTTGTCCTGTCCCTGCTTCCTTCCAGCTTCCCCTCCTCCCTGGCAGAGCATTACGCTTAGAAAGTCCTTGGTCAGACTAAACATTACTGAGCAACAGCTAAAAACATCGGTGTTATCAGCGCTGCTCCCAGGCCAAAAGTCAAAACCACAGCACTGCACCAGCTACTAAGAAGGGGAAAAATGACTGCAACTGCTGAACCCAGGACACCACCATAGGACTGACTCCAATCTGACAGCATAAGTAGCACTTTGCAGTAACATTGTAAGTTAAATCTATAATCTCGTCAGTATTCTATGTAAAACACTGAACCTGCAAGAAATCAAATAACTTAATGAAAAACTTTAAAGGCAAGCCACAGATGTCTACAGGTAATATGATGAGGCATTACTAAGCAGTACTTGCTGCCCATCTGAATTGAAATGACTGATTAAAGAAACAATCCAAAGCACCTGGAAACACCTAGCCCTTTGAATGTTTTACTGTTGAACACCACAAAATTTTACATAAAAAACATTTTCAAAAATAAACTCTGTTCCACTCACTCTTCAAAACATAATTATTTAAGTTTAAATAGGTCAGGTAATTTGCAGAGGTATGTGAACTATGTTTAAGAACCAAATTCTACCATTACCATCATAACAACAAAGGAAATTTTACTTTGCCCCTTACTTTCTTTTGTTGATTTTGTTATACAGTAGTCCTCTGATTCCTAGATAATGAAAAAAAATGTTTGTGTCATACGGGAGTTGTTGATAGTTAACATAAAATTTGTTTAATCTGCAATTTCCTCTTGTGTCAAGCAAAGATACTTGCTCCAAGACGAATTTCCCTAGTAGAGCTGAAAACCTGGAGCAAAATGACAGTTAAACTGGAATTGACAGTTGGAATTGATACATATTCTCCATACTACAGTATATCATTATCATTGATACTTAAATAAATAGATGATTTCTAGGCCTCAATAAATTATAAAATAATACTATGATTCCATAGGTTAAAAAAAATAAAATAAAAATCCCTACATTGTCAAACTTCCCTTAGTTTTTGCTTGCTTTCTTTAAGCCCTGATTACAGACATTCTGCACCTTCAATTCGCAAGAAAAGCACATCTCCAAGTCAGTCACTCTGACATTTACTATCAAAAGTCTTTATTTAAAAGACTGGACAAATCTGTATTTGTTCCCAGTGCCTCTATGAGCTTATTAAATCAACTCCAGCAAACACAGAATGAATCACATGATCCTAATCCAAAAGCCAAACATTCAGTATCATCTTTAAGATGACACAAACACCTCTGAATCGGAAAAGGATTAATGCTGCAGCACTGGAGAGAACTACAAATGGAGTAAGCAGTGAAGCTTACTGACCGTCTGAGGAGGGAAGCACCAAAATGCCTTCCCCCAAACTTAACTGTTGGAAAATAGCTTTCCTTAGTTCAGAATCCTTTCCTGTGAACTGATCATTTCCTATTGCCGGAGTTCAAGAGTCCTGAGCGTTGCCCTTCTACCCCCTGTACATATCAGCCACAATACATAGGTAGCAACCGTAACACCAGTGCCTTGTGTTCATGGTGAAATGCATCTTTTGGAACACAGCAACAGCACAGCTGCTCAGGGAAGCATCCCGAGAATCAATTTTTACAAATAAAAATGTAACCAACCTTTTTACTTCCTAGTTAGGCAACAAGCCTGCCTCAGCACCTGACAAAAACTGCAGTGCTCCAACACAGCAGACTCTGGCCAGGGGACCATTCCCTCTGCTCAGCAGAGAAACGTCTATAGGCTGCTACACCTGAAAGAGTCATTATACAGGAGGATGTCTTCACTCAGCAGTTTCAGTGTTCTCAATTTGGCAAGAAAAAACTATATCCCAGTGTTATAAACCTACAATCAAGAGAGAAGAATCTTTTTTTTGGAGAAGGCATTTTTGATGCAGCACTGAATGCTTCATTTTTCTTCCTTTCAGCACTGCTGCTTTGTCCAACAAAAGCAAATTCTGAGTGACAGAAAAGTACATTTCCCTCTCTGCCCTGCAGCTCACTCTGTGACTGTGCAATCAACAGTGAAGTCTGAAATGGGAAAAAAAACCCAACCAAAAATCGACAGCGCACTGAATGATGAATGCCATAAAAAAAATGTATGTCCTTGTATGGCCTCAAGCTTCAGAACAAGAAAAGAAGGATCCCTAAAGAAATGCAAACATTTAAGAGACAGGCAATCCTTTGCTACCAAGATTCTTTTTTCAAGTATCACTGATAACTAACTGCATACCACCACTACCATTTTGTAAGTGACATGAGTAAATTGGGTGAACACAATGAAAATGACCAGCAAGGTCCATCTTGTTGATAACGTATACAAAAATCCGCTTCATAAACCCCCCTCTCTCAGACTGTGACTTACAGATATTATATAGATGACACTCAGACTAACTTGGTATATTATTTCAACTTTAGTAACAGTCCTTCTAGCACTTATTTTTTGCTTGATCTAACAAAGTAGAATGGAAGGACACTGTCAACTGCACTTTGGACTTTAATCAGGTCTCACCCACACTCAGAGTTGCATCATCTTAATTAAAGGCAGGATTTTAAGCAAGTTGAAGCGGCTTTGTACCTTATAGGTAAATCACCCAATCTAATTTATGCGCAGTAATTCTGCACACCAAAGCAAAAATGCATAACAGAAGCATTAGGTAGGAAATACAGAAACTCCCTGTGTATACAAGCTTAAACTTAAACCTGGTTTTGGATGAAATCAGTACCCTAGAAATTTTGGATCCTTGCACTCTGAGAGAGTCATAAGAACTTTTTGTTTCTGCACCCAACTGAAGTTGGATACACAGACACAGCAGAGGACTAAAGAATTCTCCAGCTGCAAGGACACAGAGATGCGGGTCTGATATGGTCTGATATAAAATTAACAGTTTAGTTACTGCAGTAATTCATGAAAGAACTGAACTGGCTCTTCAGGAGAGGGCAGAGAGCAACATCAGACATTTTCACTTGTATATATGAAGCCTGCAAGACACAATGCGAAAAATTAGAAATACTGTTCAGGACCTTATATTCAGCATGTTAAAGAGACTACAAAAAAAGAACAGTGGAATATCCATGTCAAAGCTGAAGGGCAGATGATACTCAGGAAAGTAAAACAAAAGTAAACCCAGTTAGATATTGAAGTGCATTAGCAACATCTTACCAACTAGAAATACAAGATTCCTTGGATAAAGCAGAATTAGCTCTGATCATTTAGAGAAATGATTGTTTAGAAAGGTTATATTTACAGTACTAGGAAGGGTTTGCAATAATTGGGCTGGGAAATGAATAGAGGTTAATGAAACAAAAATTTCATCAACTTGGAAACAGTATCTTCACAATAGACCAAAAAGCCCCATCAGTCTTTATTTCTTATAGACAAAGACTCTTCAGTCAAAAAAGCACTGCTCTAGGAAAGAAGTATTGTTAATTAAAACCTGGTTTGGGGTACTAGGAAGGACTTTACAGAGTAACAGGTCATAGGAAATAAACTGGTATTAAGGTGAATTAACTTTTTAAATACTGACGTCAGATGAAAGGATAAACCAGTCAGTAATCGGGTATTTCCCCACCCCTTTCTCTACCCCAACTCAGCAGGACAAAGACAGGAGTACTGGGGAACATAAGGACCTGGATCTGAAGGAGACTATAATTTCTTAAGTCCAAAAAGTGCAAAAATCATCTGTCTGTGGTTGGGAGCACAGACAGAAACAAACACAAATAAATACCTTAAGAAAATCACCAGTACTGAACAGAAGGCCAACAGAAATGCTGAAGGAAGACATATTAAAACATTTACACCCTGAAAGTCAAGAACTGTTTGCTTAAGAAGAGAACTACCCAAACATTTGAATTAGGAAATAGTGACAAAATCATACTTTTGGTTCCACTTTTTAATCAGGGAAAAGAAACAAACAACACCACCCCTACCCCACAACAGAAACGAAACCAAACTAAAAAAACCCCAACCTCCAAAATAGCCCCAAGAACTAGGAAAAGAAGTGCACATTTGTGCCATATAGAAATCAAAGATAATGTAAGGTAAGTATCCAAAAAGATGTTTTGCCCCTGTCTCCAAGAAACAATAGATGAGCAAAATTAGAGGCATGGAGAGAAGGGTAACAAGACTGATGAGAAATGCAAACTCCAAAACCTTGAAAGAAACCCATACAGCATGCCATGCTCCACTGTGGGGATGACAATCCAGAAAACTAAAAAAAGCAGCATATTAAAGTAGAAATTAAGTAGGAAGATTTTCTTAGTAAGACTATGAAATTAGTTATATGTTAACATGACTAGCAAGCAGCAAATCACTGCACTTACGAAAACAATTCAGACAAATATAGAATGCTGAATTTGCCTTAAGTGCTATAAAAAAAGCTTTAGAATGCATTTTGAAAGAAAGAACTGGAGAAATGGAAAGTAAACAAAGACAAACCATAAAGTTTTACTCAATATCTGCCTTTGATGAACCAAAAAAAGATGAGGCAAATGCAGTCCATCTCATCTACCTGGACTTCAGTAAAGAAAATTTGAAAACAGGACTTCAAGTTTATCTGAATTTTTCACTTTTCATATTCAATGCTTCCTTTAACACAATTTTGTATCAAAGATTTCACATAGTTGGAAAGGATTTGCACTAGACAGTCTGAGTATTAATTAAACATTAGAATGGTATCTGTATGACTCTGAAACCAGAAAAAGAAAGTGAACAGTTTTATCTATCTAATTAAGAAACCCTACTGTATTATTTCAGTCACAGGCTCACCAAATTATAATAGCTGGAATGTCTAATAGGTACCTTCCAAGAATTGAATCTTTTGCCTCAGGAGACATGAAATACCTTTTCAAAAATGCAGCCCATTTCGCAAAATGTGAAGAAAGAAGATTCTGAAGCCATAACCTGCGTTATAACCTGGCTTCAGACAACCATTCACTGTAACAGAACTAGAACTAGAGAACAGATACGAACTTACAGAAGCATATGCTGGGGTACTTTCGGTGTATTTCATTGTCTTGTGTCTGTGTTTGTTTTCAGGTGTGTGTGTGTGTTTGCCAGTCTTTGTAACTGTTTGAGCAAGCAAGCTAGCATAATACCATGGCCATATGCCACTCTGGAGAGAATGGCGTTATTGTCATTCTTAACAGAAAAGTGCTATTCATTTTTTAAATTGCTGAGAACCCCTGAAGTTCAACCTCAGATACAGAGATATCAAAACGCAAATGATGTATCTGAGGAAGCAGGAATACATCCCTCATTTCAAGCAACCCAGTCAGTTACAACAGTGTTTTCCTTCTTTGCTGAAAGACAGTCAGACCACCCAGCTAACACCTAACAAAAGATGAACTACTTGTCTTTGAGAGAACCTTTCAGTTAAGAACTTCATGAACACTGAGCATAAGCAGACAGCAACAATACCATTGAGATAATAGTTAACTGCAGAAATACAAAATTCAAGGCTACAGGCCAAGAGGCTCTTTTTTTATTTCTATCCACAAGATTGTAAATATTCAGATGCTCAATAACCCAGCTGTGGATACAGAACAAGGACTTAGAGCTGAAACAAAGACTGCCAATTACTCAGAATGGTACTAGCAAGTGTGTAATGGCCCACAGCAGCAACATGACAATGGAGTTTCAACTCTCACCATTATTCTTTCCACATGTACTGAGGTGAACTAATGATTCTTAAGTAAATGTGCAAAATCAATTGCACTGAAGTGACAATCATATTATATTAAGTCAGATTCTTTCACCATAAGAACTACCACAAAAATTCCTGCTTCTTGTCCTACCCATATTTACAGTTCACATTCACCTTGCCTAGTTCAAAATCCCACATTCTTTGCAAAAACCCTCACAGTAGCCTTTTTCTGCTCAGGCTTGCCAGAAATCTCTACCTCACCTAAATCACGAGAGTTCAAAAGAGCAGAATGAGCTATTAAAATTAAATAATAGAGTTTACCTGTCAGAGAAGAATAGAATGAGAGATATTTCTGAAGAGCATAATCCATTACTTTTGCCAACACAATCATATTTTTGACCATAGATGCTTCTGCAATTTATTTTTTTCATGCATAAGTCAAAAGCCAACATAAAGTGCTGTCTTTCTATTTCACGGTCTGCCTCAAATTAGTACACTTCTTAAAAGCAGATTACTGATCCTAGATTACTGCTACACTAAAGAACCCTAATTTATTAAAAGGACTGTTATGAAGCAAAGTTGATTTAAACAGACACATAAATTAGCATCACTGGAAACAGCTATTTAAATCTAATTTTACGCAGAAGCAAAAAATAGATAGATAAAAATACTTTCTCGGATTACTAAGTGATTCATAATACATACGCACGATATAAACCAAGCCATATACAAGGCACACATAACAACCAACCAAGCTATAGACTATAGAAAGAGATGGATCCTGTAAATTACCCCCAAACCAACAATTATAAAAGTCAGAGTCACTGGCATATAGTAAATAAAATGACATAAGGAAGTCTAGACTTGATTACAGTTATTTAGAGTTACACTTTTTTTGCTAAAAGGTAAGAATATAGTCCTGTGAATTCCTGAAAACCTGGAAGAAAAATCATGTATATTCAATAGTAATATTCTTGGTAATAATTAACTTATTTAAAAATAGTAACATTTTCTCTGTAAGAAACTTTCAATAATAACAGCAAAGCCACGCACTTACATACTGTTAGCCAAAAGAACCATTCTCTTCTAAACTGTTTAATTTATAGGAAGCTGATACTAATCCCCAGATTAACAGAGGCACATGATTAAAAAAAAGATCAACCAGAAGCAGAGGCGGAAAATTGTATTAACATTTTGTACTAAAAGCTTCACAAGAAAGGATTTCTGCAGCTTTTCAGAAATTCATTCAGAGGATATAGAAGTTACAATAAGCATACTAATAAAGTATGCAAAATATGAAGGCTATGAAGTCCAACTCCAGTAAAACCAATCCTAAATCACTGAAAAGTGCAAGTGGGAAGATAGGAGTTTAAAAGGTGAGGTCTAAAATCTGCAAATCCTAAAGAAATAAAAAGCCTATGATAGGGCCAGAGGCCAAGGTCAATCTCTTGCAAAGCAGCTTTGGTAGGGGAGACTAGCAATATGGTTTGAAATGAGCAAAATTAGAACTTGAGCGATGGGTGTATTTGGAAAATTACTGCTCTGTAGTATGAAAAAGCATGGTGATTACAAAGGTAGAACTCCATGCAATGGAAGGAATCAATCAGTCCCGCTCCGCTCACACACCCTGCAGCTGTACAGTCCCACTGCTTACCCTATGTCACCCTGTGCAGCTCCATCACCCAGCAGAGGTCTGGGGAAAGGCACTTTCTGCTGCATTAGCTAACTGGAAGAAATCAGGGACTAGCCCATGAAGCCTCAGAACTGCAGCATAGGAGGAAAAAGTACCATACAGACACCTGTGGGAGTGGATTAGAAAGATCTCTCTCTTCTGGTAGCAGTAAATCTAACAGCAGGTTGTGTCAGCTGAGGAAACTGCTCACTTACTCTTTCAAACATCTTAGATTTTCCCCAAACTTAATTGCTTTAATATTCTTTTGATACCTATTTTCATATTTAATCTTTGCCAAGGCTTTGCAAGGGGTTTTGCAGACACTTATTTTGATCGTGTCTCACTAAGCATGAGAGTCAACAGCCAACACAAAACACAAGGAGCATTTAAGAGGGCTTTTTTTTTTTTTTCCTAGTACTCTGCTTGCTGTCTTACTCTTATGTGAAGAAATACAGCTATAAAGCAGCCCTGCAGAGAAGGACTTGGGGGTGTTGGTCGATGGAAAAATGAACATGAGCCGGCAGCGTGCACTCGCAGCCCAGAAAGCGAACTGTACCTGGGCTGCATCAAAAGGAGTGTGACTAGCAGGTCAAGGGACGTGATCCTGCCCCTCTACTCTGCTCTGTGAAACCTCACTTGGAGTATTGTGTGCAGTTCTGGTGTCCTCAACAGAAAAAGGACAGGCAACTGTTGGAACAAGTCCAGAGGAGGGCCACGAGGATGATCAGGGACTGGAGCACCTCCTATATGAAGATACGATGAGAAAGTTGGGGCTGTTCAGGCTGGAGAAGAGAAGGCTGCGTGGAGACCTCATAGCAGCCTTTCAATATCTGAAGGAGGCCTATAGGGATGCTGGGGAGGGACTCTTCATTAGGGACTGTAGTGAGAGGACAAGGAGTAACGGG
>JAOEHY010020779.1:0-11440 GCA_025447955.1 Psilopsiagon aurifrons
CAGCGACCATCATCCCAATAAAGAATGCACTTTGAAGAAACTGGGTGAATTCCGCAGTAAAAGAACGATCAGCATCAACAGGCAACGATCCAGCACTGCATACAACTTCCCCTACTCTGAGAGACGATTACAAAAGATGGAGCCCGATTACCACGAACGAGATGAACTCAGAAGCTTTGTGGGGATTGGTCCATGCACTAAGGGATGATCTTTCTCCCTCTGTGCGTGTGGAGATATATATATGTATGTGATGGTATATTGAAAATGTGGAATTCGAGCATGACGTGAATGGTATGGAATAAGGGGTGGAATGTCCTGGGTTCAGCAGTAGCAGTCGTTTTTCTCTGGTGTGGAGCTGGTTTTTTTTCTTTTGACTTTTGGCTTGTGAACAGTGTTGATAACACCAATGTGTTTCCAGGCAAGCCCACTCATGGAAACATTCTTGGCTGTGGAGAGAAGTGGAAGCCTTGTCTCCTGGTGCTTTAAATGCTAACCCAAGCAGACAGAATATTCTGGAATACATTTTTGTGAAAGACAGAGGTGTCTCATAATCATAGAATCACAGAATGGGTTGAGATGGAAAGGACCTTAAGATCATCTATTTTCAACCGTTAAGATTATTTCCAGCTCCAATTAGATTATTTCAGTGAGGAAACACTTTGGAGGAAAACACTGTAATAGTAGAATAACAAGTAGGATTATTTAGTAGTGCTTTCCAAATGTCATTTCAGGCTGTCTTTTATTAACAGCCAGTGCTGTAAACTGAATACTCTAGTGTCCTTTATAGAAAAGCAATTCCTTTTGTTTTGCTCTCACACTCCATGGTAGCAATGTAGGTATCGCCAAACATACTATTCCCTGCTATTTCAATCTCTGCACTAATTAATGGCCGAACAGGGCATTAGTTTCAGGATATTTAGGAAACTATGCACAGTTACGAGCAGTCCCTTGAGACAACAGCTCCAGTCCCTATTCCCTGCACTGGCAGCTGCTTCTAGTTCAGAAGAAGGAGCGGGTGAAAATCATCTTTTCACGTCCCTGCTCTAACATCAAGTTTTGAGTTGCTAAGTATGAAAATTTGTCTTTTATAACTCTAACTGTAAATATGAGTCCTATTCACATTAAAGAGGAATGATCCTTGTTCGAAACTAAGGTAATTTAGCTCTAATAGCATATTTTATGATTCTTTGAATTTTTTGTGCTTAATCTCATGTTAAATCTTAATTATAGCACAAAAATCTCTTGTGTTTATGTGTTTCTTAGTGTCAGCTATATCTTTCAAAAGAAGGCATTGCATATAAAATTATATATGGCGCATGTATGTGAACACATGGTCAGTAAATGAAGCAGACCCAGCAAAGATGCAGGCTGACAGCATGTGGGGTCTTGGTAAATTTAAGACTTAAAAGAGTCTTAAAAATCTTACTTAAGTCAGGCTTTAATTTTTAATTTTGTTTTCAGATAATAGGACCTATTAGCAAAGAAAGGAGATAAGAAACTAAGTAAGAAGTTATATAAATGATGGAGACAGCACAACTGTCATTTCAGACTTTGGGCTCCAATATTTGTCTAGTTCTCGGTGCTCTCAGCTCTGTATCAAAAAAGGCACTGGATGATGAAGCAGACAATCCCAATTGTGCCAAATTCCCCAAGAAAAAACTCAACATTCTTTTACAGGAAGGTAGAACAGTTCAAAAGAAACTGTGCCACCTAATATTATGCTGCCCATTACAAAAGTTAGTAGTTACAAGTATGACGTACGAAGTACTTTCCTTGTAAATTAAACAGACTCCTAGTTATCTCTCCATGCATATCGTGGTTGAAATATCAACGTGTCAGGCCGGTAGCATCTATGTCGTGCAGATAATGTCATTCCTCCAATTGCTTTAGCCATTGCTGAGTGGCGATTTTTAGCAATGATCAGTTTTGCGCTGAAAACAGAGCCTCAAGCATCAGCGTATGAGCCATCAGTTACATTTTACAGGATTGTCAATTGAAAGCAACACCAACATTCTTGCTCTACAAAGTCTTTAAGGACAAGGAGGGGTTTTGTACGCTAGTAGCTGTGTTGCACTCTCATCTGAACACATGGTTGAGTAATAATATACTTTTTGCATAAACCTTCTTGCATTTGGCCACATGCACTAGTCTTAGTCACATCCTGTCCTGATCAGATGTTTGGAGTGGTTACAAGAAGTTAAACAGCTGCTGTTTTCTGCTTGCCATATTAAATGGCTGCGCCGCATTAGTGGATGCAGTCACATATTTTACCCACTGACTCTCCCCACTTCTCTTTTTCATTGTCCACAGCAGGGAGATTTTCTCTGAGAACAAGGAGAGGTGCCTGTTTAATTTTCTGAAGTGCCAGGCTCCCACAGGTCCAAAATGAAGTCCCTATATATTTCTTCAGTGTACTTTGGCTTCCTATCAAGGTGAAAGAATGCTTATACATCAGAAAGTTTAATTCATTATCACATCTCCTTCAGCAATAAAATAGTTATTAGACTATCTCGGACATAATCCTGGCAGCTGAGAGGAGGCAGTGTAAGATAAAGAGAAGCTCTTACTTAGTTTAAAATGACTTTTTAGAAAGAAAACTGCAGATTCAGGAAAAAAAGTATAAACTGACTTTGTTTTTTTGTATGAGCTCATACATCAACTGTGATGGAATGGGGCTGGCTTGGTGGAGTGTATCATTAGAAGAGACTCTCACATACACCTCACTCCTCCAAAATGCTCAGCTGATTTTCCACCTGGCACTGGAAAACCACACATAGCAAGTGATTACTGAGAAAGAGTGGGAGAAAAGAAGGCATAGTTCTGTGCCACTTCTAGACTTGATAAGAGCACTTTGGTTTTGACAGAGTGTTAGGAAATGACAATAGAAGGCAGTTAAGTAGAATAAAAAGTTAAAGAGATATGAAGTGGCTGTAAAGAACAGTTTGGATTAAGGAATACCTGAGAGCTATGCCTGTATTGCCCTTCCATCCATTTCACACAAAAGGGCTTCACAAAAACTATGGAGTACAGGCATATTCATTCTACACATGGCTGTCTCTAATGAAGATTATAGCTCAAAGTATATTCCATCACCATTCCTCCAAAGTCAAGAGACTGGACTAAACTTAGTTACAGGGAACTGTAGCCAAATTCCTTTTGCTGTTCATATACTCTTGATATGAGTGTTATTAAAAGTAAGGAGCACAAATGTAGCTGTTGTCAAGATAGGTGAAAGTGACCAGTCACAGAGTTTCCAAATGTCAATTGCCTGTTGCCTGTGGTCATACCTAGGGCAGCTTTGCTCTGTGTGGAAATGAATTTTCCTCCTTGAAAATCATTCTGTTAAATTATGCTAAAAATGACACAGCATGGCACAGCCACTGTGATTCTTTGGGGGGAAAACAAAGCCATGTTCACAACAGAGAAATCTTGCTGAAAGTACAAAATGTGACTGTACCTCAGTGCCTGCAGGATGGATAGCATAATAAAGAAGAGAAAGAAGGTACTTCTCAATTCAAATCAGCATAGTGAATCCCAGAAAACCTATTTTAACAAGATTCAATGACTCCAGGACAGAACTGTTATGCCTGCTTTTCTAGCTTTCTCTCACCTTCCACCCAGTCGTCAGTACTGGCAGTATTTATATGCCTTTACTGTGAGTAGGAGCTGATAACTTGAGAACTCCATGTGGGCTTCAGTCTGTGTCAGACCTGTTCAAAGTCTCTCTCTGTGACCTGGAAGCTGTGCTCAAATATGTTGGCCTGTTTGGGCACATGTTGCCTACAGCAAGTTCTGTTTCCATTTCAGAAATCCAAATTTCTGTTGAAGCTTGCATGTATTTTTGTTTCAACAGCTACAGCTGGCTGGCAGAGTACCACTGAGTGTACAGCTATAGAAAAGCAAAATAGCTGATAGCAGTTGGAAGAACTTGGGGGCAGAGTGGCTGTCAGAACAATTAAAAATTAGCTTTTATTTAAGAAAACCCGTAATATTGTAGAAGAGAGGAGTTTACTCTGGCTTTCTGCTTTGCTGCTGCTCTTTCTTTTGTCTACCCTCTATAAATCCATTCTTGCAGAGTCCATTGAAGAGGAACAGGAACTCCAGGAGCAGACTCACTCTTGCTCTAGCCATTTAGCAATATGAATTGCCAGTCACATCAGGCTGTTGTACTGATCCTTTGTAAAAAGAAATTGGACCAGTTTTATAGGTCACATCTGTTTTTAGAAAATGTAACTGATCAGCACACTGGTTTATGCTAGCATGAAAACACAGATCTAAAGCTGTTAAACCAAAATGACAGCTTGGGGGATTGAACAGAATCAGACAGGGGTTGGAAACAAAAGATGATTTTTCCTGTGCTGTCTTCAATTAGGAAGCATCAGTATAAAATCCTGTGTAGCAAGTTCCATGAGAAAATCTAGTGGGTTTAGCAATTAGCAGTATCAGGGTTCTTTCAGACACAGCATCATCCACACAGTACCTTTGGGGGTCAGAGGGGGAAATCTGTGTTCTTGTTCATCCTTGGAGTCCCAAGTGAGAAAATTCACAAGTGCCACAACCTCACAGGCAGTACCAGCACTTCACAATGAGCCAGCCTAACAGCCCACTCACTGAGTTGGCATAAAATGCCAGCAAGAGGCTGCTCCTGAAAGAGATACTACTGTGGCTGCTGCTTTTGCTGCTGTCCAGACCTACATCATCCAACATATATAGCAGAAAAGTGGGATGGAAGTATATACCTTTAACAGAAGGTTTCTGGAACTTCTTCACGGGTAAAGGCTTTATGCAAATAGAGAAATAAATCTCCCCTGCAGTATCTTAAAATTAGAGCACTGAAACTTTGGCTTGTCCAATCCATGCTGGAGGACACATGAAATATTTTATAATTAGATAAGAAAGATGCCATTTAAGACTTCCAGAGATCTAGTATTTTCTGCACTTCTACTTGAGACTTATCAGAAACTGAATCCTGCTTGGTCTCTTATAGGGATAATAGAACTTTTAAAACTGTAGCTATTTCACAACTCTCAGGGTTTTGAGTGTGAAACTACCAAATATCTTCTAGGAGTTCCAGGATTGCTTCATTTCCAGGACTGAATAAAGGTGGTATTCATGCAGAGACCAAAGAAAGAGAGAGATTCTTGATTCCCTCGAATTCTAGGGCTGTCAAGGCCGGTTTGACCGCTCTGATGACAGTATCTAAATTGGCAGGAGATTTTTGTTGTGCTCCATTTTGGAACTTCCTGCATGAAGATTGTTCTCACTGTAAAGGGTACTTATGGTTGGACTTGATAATCTTAAAGGTCTTTCAATCTAGGTGATTCCATGATTATCCTGGCTTGCCTCATTTATCCCCTTTCTACCCCACCTAGAAAGGCCACCTGGTTGGTCTCAGTATGGAGGGAAGATATGACAAGTTTCACATAATCTCAGGCATAAACCATAGGAAATTAAGGTGTTCTGAATACAGCTGTCATTTCTAGATAACACTTAGCAATCTTTGTGATCAGTTTCTCAACATAGATTACCCTACACTTTGAATCAAACAGATGAGAGATGGTAGAAATTGTCCCAGTGCAAGTGTTAGTACTTTGAAATGTCATTTTCAGCCATGACATTCGAGTTTGCATTTGCTCTAGGATCCTGACACATGCTAGGAGAAGTTTTTCAGAAGATGGAGCTATGGAAAGAGAGTGAGACAGTGACAGTTCTGAGTCTCACTGGCTTCCAGGCAAGCATATTAGAGGCACTTTTTAACTCATATTTCATAGGCAATGTCTTTTTCATAATCATCTGATTTTGTTTTCCAGCTAAAACCATTGTGGCTCTGGCTACAAGGCAGTGGGATGTGAGGATTTAATTAGTGCAGAAAGTGGCTGAGAGAGAGTAAATGCAGTGTCACTGAAATGATAAACGAATGCAGGAAAGAGAAAATAAAATGAGAGTTGGTGAAACAGTGAATCTTGCATAGGAAGGGAGCAGGACTATTGTGAATGGGTCCAAATACTCCCTTATAACTTCTCTGATGACTGCAGATGGTGACAAAGTGTCATTTTATGGAGGTTCTCCTAACCTAGTCATAAGCCAAACATTAAGGTGCTATTTGCAGACTGTCTTTCTCTTGAGGCTCTCAGCTATCTCTCTGAATGCTTTGTCCCTTTCTTCTTCCTTCATTTTCTGTTCCTACAGACAAAGATGATGAGTTTTGTACCCTCC
The DNA here is from genome assembly GCA_025447955.1 of Psilopsiagon aurifrons. Classification (NCBI taxonomy): domain Eukaryota; kingdom Metazoa; phylum Chordata; class Aves; order Psittaciformes; family Psittacidae; genus Psilopsiagon; species Psilopsiagon aurifrons. Next base: position 6,217 of record JAOEHY010020779.1, read on the forward strand.
AGTGTTCCTCTATAGAATGGCAGCCTCAAAAATTTATCTGGAAAGTTTCTCTCCCCATCACCCCCCTATCTGTCTCCTCTCCCCTGTCCCTGAGTGATGTCTGGTTGTTGGCTGAGGTCTCCAGGCAGCTTTGTTGCAGCTCCAGACTCACTGGAGCTATCAAAGGGGATGACAGGGTTATTTTGTGCCTGCTGAATCTTGCTTTCTTGAAGTCACCTTTGAGTTCTCGGAATTTTCAGAGCAGGCTTTTTATTGCATGCAGTCTTAACACTAGGGGAATGAAAGCAAATTTCAAAAACCCCCTACATTTTTCTCGAGGTTTTGAGATATGCTCCCCATCCCCCAATAAGCAAATAACTATGTGGAAGAGACTTTCATCTTGAAACAAGGGTGCTTCTTTATAATAGCATGTTCAGTTCTCTACTAAAGGGTCAATAAATATTCTTTGTGTTTGAAAAGGAGAAGTGTAAAACTGCCTTTGTTGAGGGCAGAGAGCATTTTCATCAGAAGTGAAGTAATTTAGTATACTTATATGGAAGGCCTCAGAAAGAAAAATGTTTATAGGTTAAATGTTTGTGATGATAGAGAAATTCCACTGTCTTGCCAGATCTTCTTTGTCTTTTGTCCCAGCTTAGTATCATCTCCTCACCTGCTTGTCTCCTATACATAAGTAACAGTGACACCAGTCTGTCCAAAACACTGTTTCTAAGATAACTTTTTTTAGTCTTTTTGTGTTCTTCCCTTTACTCCTTTCCCCATGTATCAAACTCTTCAGGGTTATTTTCTGATTATGAGTTGGTTTTGTTTTGCCTCCACTCACAAGATCTTTCCCTGTTTATTAGCTCTGTCTCTTTGGGCTGCTACAGCTGCTCTGTTCATGATGTTCAGAAAGCTGCTCCTTATGTCCACTATTTCATCCTGCATCTCAGGCCCCTCAGTCTATTCCATCTAAATTGACCTCTGAAGCTGAAGCTTCTTGATACTTTGCTCTAACTGGACAGGAGGCAGAATGAACAGGAGGCAGAATGATGGCTGTTATGAGCTAATCTTAGTCCCAGATTCTTTGAGGATCAGGCAGAAAGCATTTGTCTTTTGCTGAGAGCCTAAGTTCCACAAAAAAGACCTTTCCATGCAGAAAGTCAGTACAAAATCATTCTGCTAACCGTCTTACTTAATCTGGGGGGGTAACTGGGATTTGAGACACCTTTGTCACCTCTGCCAGTTTTCCAGGAGCCACTTCTGTGGCCAGGGGAAATTCTTTGGACGGATATGGGCCTCAGGCTGCTTCAAGGTGTCTTTCTCTTCAAAAAGATGTCCTGTTTTGAGACAGACACTCAGTTTTTGTCTTTCTTATAAACTCAGGGGATGAACTCAGGATTTTGCCATGGGCTTTGAGTAGACTTGCATACTACAGTGTATGTCTGCTGAGGTGTCCTCAGGTTCTGTATGAATTTGGTGTGTAAGCAGAGTTACAGTTACTTTCTGAACTCCAAAACATGCGCAATATACCTTTTCAGTATTCCTGGAGTGCAGTCTTCCAACCTACCTTAAGGTTTGTAGCATTTTGAGGACAAGTTGGTAGCAGAAAATCTCTCCACCATGGTCCTCAGTTTTATTTAAAATACCTTTGCACTTCACAGAGATTCTGATCTTGTGCAGATTGAAAAGTTTCAGGTTTCTAGCCATTAGCTATGACTAGAGCTCACACGAGTTTGCAATGGCAACAGTGTTCTTTATGTAGTAACCAGGGTCATTTACCTCTATCTCAAAGGGTGCACTTGAGCATGTCGCCCAGCTACCTCACCTTCCAGCCTGGCAGTGTTCCTCAGGACACCCAATGCACATCAGAAAATTAATCAGTTATGGATACATGAGCTGAGCCTTTACCTCCACTGACTATTATAGAATCCTAGACTGGTTTTGGTAGAAAGGGAGCCTAAAGCTCATCCAGATCCAACCCCCTCTCACAGCGAGGGACACCTTCCACTAGATCAGGTTGCTCCAAGCCCCATCCAGCCTGGCCTTGAACACTGTTGGGGTTGGGGCAGCCACAGCTTTTCTGGGCACCCTGTTGTCACCCCGTCACCACCCTCACAGGGAAGAGCTTCTTCCTGATTGAGTTTAAGCCCATCACCCCTTGTCCCTATCACTACAGACCCTGATGGAAAATCCCTCTCCAGCATCCTTGTAGCCCCTTTTCAGATACTGGAAGGCTGCTATGAGGTCTCCACAAATCTTCTCTTCTCCAGGCTGCACAGCCCTGACTTTTTCATCCTGTCTTCATATGGGAGGTGCTCCAGCCCCTGATCGTCCTCATGACTTCCTCTGGACTTGCACCAGCTTCTCTATGTCCTTATGTTGGGGACACCAGAACTGCACTGAGTGCTGCAAGTGGGGCCTCATGAGAGCAGAGTAGAGGGGCAGGATCACTTCCTTCTGTCTACTGGTCACACTGCTGGGGATGCAGCCCAGGATACATGTGTATCATATGTGCATGAATATCACAACCTGAATTGCGAGACATGCCTGTTAATTGTATTATTGTAACTGTTGAAGAGCACAGTACACTGTTACTGTGTGTTCAGAGTAGGTGGAATCATTAGCTGAGAAGCCACAAAGTGCTCAGTAATTCTGCTAGAGGTATTAAGAGAGCTGATGACTGTACTTCAAAGGAAGCTAAATCTTCGTGTATCTAAGGTTTTCTCTCTGTTAACAATGAAAGCTCTCTGAAGAGACTGGAGCCTTTGCAGTTTCTAAAGGTGATGGAAAAAAGCATTAGTAAAGACGGGAAAAGTATTAACTGGAAATAGAAGTGGAGATTTAAATTGGTGGAAAAGAAGTTCTAGTAATCAGATTTACTGGTAACTTCCTTGGTGGTTGAGTTCATCAGTGGAAACTAAGATCTGCACTCTGCCTTCTCTAAAGAGAAAATAATACTGCTGTTTGGAGAGCCCTGCTTTTATTCACTCTTATATGCCCTATTGTTAGAGCAAATTATATACCTTTAGTCAATGGAACAGCACCCAAACCCCATGTTTGCAAGTGCAGCTGGAAGGATGTTTTTTGTTCTGAAGGGTGATAAAATATGAGTGAACCTCAAGGAGCTGCTGTGCTTCCAGGAGCAGGCTGTAGTCTGTTTTCAAGCACCATGCAACAAAAATAACACAAGTCAATAAAGCAGCCAGTTGGGAAAGAAAAAGCTTTCGAATGTGAGATGACGTGATATATCAAAGAAGATGTGTGCAAAGCAGAGTAATCTTTAAAGATAAAAAATAATAAAAAAAAACCAACAAGCAATGGGTCAGAATAACTGAATGTCTGACACGTCGTCTTTATTAACAGCATAACTCAGAAATAAGCAGAGGTAATTTTTTTTGGGTCTTCTTCATGCATTAGTCAGTTATCTCCTGAGAGGAAGAATTCAAATGCTATTTCGGGTACTTCCCACATGTGCATTACCATAGAAATGGTGATTATTGGTTTTCCCGTGACAAAGGCTGATTTATGAATATTTCTAAAGGAACTAAGATTTTTCTTGCCTCGGCAAGAAATGGCTCCTTCCCATTTCCCATTGCTTCTGCAAATGGCTCCTTCCCATTTCCCATTGTTTCTGCAAATGATTCACAAACATGAGTTTTTATGCTGCTTCTATTTACAAGCAGTAGAATTGAAAAAGTGCTTATTGAACAATTTAAAGCTGGTGTTCAGCTTTTAGCAGGTCTAGAAACATTTTGTCCAAATAAATTGCTTAAATGTGTTCTGTGGGCGCTTCCACCATACTTCCTGTAGATAATTCTATGATTAGGAAATGGTCTTTAATGAAACCACTTGTAGCTTTACGGAAGTAGGAGTGGGTTGGACAGCATTTAAGAATTACCTGAGTGTGCCCCACATATCACTTTCAGGACAACTAAGGGCCTCCTGCAGATGTTTGGCATGATGGGCAGTCTCAGTTTTGACTTCCAAGAGTGCTGTCTTTTCAAAGTAATTATCACAACAGAAAAGTTCCCAGCCGCAGTGTTTGCAGTCAAATCCCTGCTTAGATAGTTTAATGTTTCCTGGCTAGACTAGAGCCAGGTGGTTTTTATTATTTTGTTGTGTTGTGTATTTTTCCCCACTGTAAAAAAACAACAAAACAACAAGAAAAACAATCCTGCAGATTTGCATGAATTGCTTCATACTTTCATATTCATGATTCTGTTTGGATTCTGATTTCACATACATACACATGCACACATATATACACATATATACATATGCACACTTGTACATAGAATCCCAGACTGGTCTGTGTTGGAAAGTACCTTAAAGCTCATTCAGCTCCAAACCCCTGCCACAGGCAGGGACATGTTCCACTAGACCAGGTTGCCCCAAGCCCCGTCCAGCCTGGCCTTGAACACTGCTAGTGATTGGGCAGCCACAGCTTCTCTGGGCAACCTGTGCCGGCACCTAGGCGCCCTCATAGGGAAGAACTTCTGCCTAAGATTTCATCTCAGTCTCCCCTCTGTCAGGTTAAAGCCATTCTCCCTTGTCCTGTCCCTACAGGCCTTGTCCAAGTCTCCTCTCCAGGTTTCCTGTAGCCCCTTTAGCACTGGAAGCTGCTCTGAGGTCTCCCTGGAGCCTTCTCTTCTCCAGGCTGAACCAGTCCAGCTCTCTCAGCCTGTTTTCATAGGAGAAGTGGGACATATTTCAAACACCAGTTGATTAAATACATATGCCACAGGAAACATAGAGTTGAATTTCTTGCTCCAGGGTTTTCACCAAATGGAAAAGAAGGAGATTTTCATCAGCTCTCAGTGAGTTCACTTCATGTTTGCAAGAGTCAAGGTGCTCTAAGGAAAAAAAACAGAAATACCTAAGAGGAGCTGATTTTGTGCTGAAAGTGGCAGCATTGGAAACTTACCTCTAGGTCAGCAATTTTACTGAAGCTCAAGGTTTTTGGTGGAAAAACAGTGGTGCATGTTAGAGAAAAGTGTCTCTTGTGCTTTAAAATGCTACGAAATGGAGGATATGATATGGGCTACATTCTGGCTGTGCTGAACTGTAGCTACTTCACTATTAACAAGGTCAAAGCAAGCAGCATGAGAAACTAAAGCATGAGATTCTCCAAAATGCCTTGTGCTGTGCAGGTTGCCGTAAATCAGCCAGCAGTTTGCTACATGGAGAATCGAAAGAATGCAACTCCCACAGGTTGAGATAAGAACAGTTTAATAACTCAGGTATA
>JAOEHY010020783.1:0-10050 GCA_025447955.1 Psilopsiagon aurifrons
GGTATGGGCAGTGCGCGCGGCGGCTTGGATGGTAACCGCAGTTGAGGGGCTCGTTAAAGATGGCGGAGCCGCGGGACGGGGAGAAGTACACCTTGTCCCACGATCAGAGGGCACCCAATATCTCGGTGCTGCCCATCAGGATGTCCAAATCCGCGATGCGCGCGCTGGAGCAGTACCAGAGCGGCAAGGTGAGCGGGTGTGTGCTCGGCTGGTTCTTACCGCGGAGAGGGCTGTCAGTTCGGTTTTGAGGTGTGCATCCCCTGTCCCCTGGGGTCCATCCGGCAGGAAGAGCGGTGGCGGGTGGGCAGGTGTTGTGCCCCTTTCTGTGGGCAGCGCTCGCTCTGTCGCTGCTCCTGCTCCGTGGGCTCTCTGGGATGCAGCGCCCTGGGGGACGGGTCCAAGGCGCTCGGTGCAAGGCAGCGGTTGTTGCGCTTTCCGTGGCACTTTGACGAGCTTCCAGCTCTACTCTGCCGCGCTTCCCGGCCAAAACTGAGAACTCCATCGTCGGACAGTGCTTGGTACAACGGCCGCTGCGCTGTCACAGCAGGTTGCTCCGATCTCTCCTGAGCTGTCACATACTTGAAGCCCGCGCCGCGTCCAGAAGTGACTCAGGTATCTGGTACTTGCAGTCGCCGCCGCTTTCCTCGGTGCCGGCATGCACCCCGCTCACCGAAAGCTTTTAACTGAGGACGAGCGAGTGCCGTGGTCCGGAGAGGGGATGCATGTCCCTGGCGACGGGCGCTGAGCTCCTCTTCTCAGGTGTTTAGGAGCTCTGATGGGGAGAGGTGAATCCCGGAGGGTCGTATACACATTATAGCTGTTGCAGTTTGACACTGGGTGATTTTGCATGTTCGAGTGCTCTGACTGTAAAAAAAAACAACTGCTTGCCTCACAGCAGATAGATAGGTAAGTTTGGAAGATGTTTATTTCTGATTTATGAAAACAAAAGTACTTACCTGTGCGCTTTTCTTTTTCTTTTTGTTTTCTTTATCTAAACCAGGATAAATTTCCAAGTTAAATGTGATTTTCCATGAAAAAAGCATAATGCAATGCCTAATTATCTGGAAATTGCAAACTGGCTAACAAGCTACTTGTGGTCATTCTGATTAAGAAAATAGTTGAGATTTTTTTCCCTATTTCACTATTTTTAATTCTCCTGAACTGTAAATGAGTCTTTCCACTCTTCCTGCCAGGTCTGCTTTCCCTAACCTACTCCCGCTGGAGTTTGAATGTACCCTGTGGAAGAATGTGGCAAGTGGAAGAATAATGGAACACAAAAACTTGGAGTTTTGTTATTTTAGCTTCCAGAATTTCTGGATTTAGGAAGGGTCATCTTTAAAACTGTTCATCCAAATCATGCATTTCTGACTTTTGCACTGGCAGAAGATCCTTCTATGGCACTACTTGGGAAGTGATCTCAGAGTTATCTTGTTGCAGATGCTTTGTGGTTTATTAGTATTCGACAAGAATATCCGTATCACAGGGGGAGAGGAAACTCTCTCTCTGTTGTCTTTTAAATAAGTCTGGCTGTGATATGCTAGCACACACATCTGCCTGGTGCAAGAGGAGGACAGGATTGATGGTCTGTAGCTGGTGGTACCTTCCTTCTGTCTAGCTTAATGGTCAGCTACATTGCTGGCCCATTTCAGTTTTGACTGTGCAACTGAAAAAAATTGCAATGAAGGGTAAAAATCAGCCTTGCTGAAAACTGAGGAGTGTGATAAAGCAAATGCATGGAAGGTAGCAGACAGCTCTACTGCTGCCTCTGTCCTGTGCTGGGAGATCTTATTTGTGTAATGCTGGTAATCATATCACAAAAGGTTGTAGGGGGGAGAAATCAGGATAACCCCCCATGACCCACTTATCACCATCACCTGTAGAATGTGGGCAGCTTGTAATCAGTCTCTGCATACTTAATTGCTTAATGTTTAAATTTGAACAGTCTGCATAAAGAATGAAGCACTCCTTGTTGCTGCTGCTCAGGATTTTCTTAGCTGGCATGACAGTTAAAGAGTTTGAAAGACTTGTGAATTCTTTAATTAAAAACATTAGCTTCACCTCCTTCTTCACAAATACAGAATAGAGGTTGTATGTCTTGGACAAGCTTGATCTCTGCAGCTTTCCATAGGTGAGGAGAAATTCTGATGCCATACTGGCTTTATGCACTCCATCGTTGTGGCCTAGGGCTGACTGGATTAAGGTGATGGAGAGCATTCTTGCCTAGATTTCCTTTGACCGCACTGAGCAGCATGCTTTAAGATCCTTGTGTATCATCTGTGGCAGTATTAATTTAATGCGTAGCTAATCTTTTTGCATTCTATGTAGTAGGGAGCAATACTTTGACTTTGGTAAAGTGCTGTGTGTTGCCCCTGAAGGGCAGAGTTGCAGCCATGCCTCTGGAGAGAATGGGCAGAAGTGCAGGATGGCTTGCCCTGGTGCAGCGTCTGTGTCCTGCAGGTGGGATATCTGGGGTTCTGCACTAAAAGCAAGGCCAAGCAGTCCCAGCCCATTTTGGGAATGGGTAAGTGCTGGAGGGAAGGGGTAAAGAAAGGAGCCAGGCTTAACTCTTTCAGGCACCATGGGCTGTTAAGCAGTTGATGGCCATGCAACAAAAATACAGCTTTATTTTCCAGTTCAGCTAAGTAGTTCTACTTGTCAGCTTCCTTAGGAAGGCCAATCCCATCTTCTGGCCAGCACACCACCTCTTTCCCTCTTCCGAAGCTGATCCTGTCTGGCCCCAGAGTTGCAACATCAGTACTGTGGATCCAGGAGATGGGGTGAGCAGATGGAGATGTGCCAGGGAGGCCCATTCTGCTCTGCATCTGCATGCTGCTTCTGCTTATGTTGTTCCAGTGCCAGTGCTGTCAGTCTGGTTTTGGTGGTTGAGTGCTCCCTTTGGCAGCGTCCCTTGTGTAGGCTGCCACTGCTGTGTGCTAGTCATGGGTACAGTGAAGAGAACCAGGAGCTACAGGTAAGCATATTGGGTGCCAAAGAGTCTCAGTGAAAGTCTTTTTCACATCTGGCACCCAGAACTACCAGGTAATGCAGACTGTTATCATCTGTTACTGCTTGTAAAATGGTATTTAAGCCTGCTTATGGTGAATAGGATAAAGGCACTTTTTTTTGTGAAGTGCTGCTAAGATATTTTCAGGGTTTGGGGTTTTTCTGCTTACTGAGTACTGTGCAGAAGGCATTGCATACTAATAAAATACAAAAACAGTAACAAAACAACAAACAAAGAAAAACCTACCAACAAAACACTAACTCCAAAACTCAAAAAATAAGAATGGAAACACCAAAGGAGGTTGCATCTCCATATCCTTATGTTGAAATGGCTCTGCCACCCCAGTGCATGGGTTTTTTTTGATGTATTACACATTGGGAAGTAAGAGTTGGCTATCAGAACTTCAGTAAGTGCAGCTTGGCTGGTTGCTTTGGTACCTCTGTCTTTGCAGCCAATGGGAAGCATGATGTGATGGATGCACTCACTGGAGTGTGTTCATAAGGAGGCATCCTCCATGAAAGCGGTACTGTTCTCTGTAGTAATTGAATGAATTTTGTCAGTGCAGGCAGTCTTTCCATCCAAATGCTTTTTAGTTCTCCTTGCGAGACCCCTATAATAAATTTTGTTGATATGTGAGATGCTCTGAATTGACTAATAATGTTTTTTGGCTCACTGAGTGGCTGTAAGCCCTGAAAGGGGAGAAAAGATGCTTATAAGAGGATGAGGGAAAGTGGAGAAATCTTTTAAGATGGCATTCCTAGAGAATTTCGGTATCTTCTTCTAGCCTCCTCCTGCATAATACACATAGATCTTTAAAAATTATCAAAGCATATGAAGACTTTTATTGTACACTGCAATCTTAAATTGTTGATACGAAGGCATCGAAGCTCACTCTGAGTCACCGTGCCTGAAGGTAGGTAGCTTCATGTACAGGAGTGTTCCCTTATAAATATCTGAGTTGTCTGTTGTGTGACGTGTGTGTGCACAGAGACTGAAGCAAAACAGTGGACCTGGAGAAGCTCTTGAGATTTTGGCCCTCGAATTAAGGGGAGATGTAAAACCTGACTGTTGCACCTCTAGCTATTATTTTTAACCAGGCCTGTGTAGGAGAACTTACTCCTTATCTAAATAAAGAGCAATTACATAAGGGTGATGGAGAGAGTCACTTTGGTGTTCTGCAAACCTCTTTGATGCTCTGCCAACCCACCTTTTGAGTCCCCTGTACAATCCTAGTTTGTGAGGGATGCAAGGAAAGACAGCTGTCCTCAGCTTGCTCTCTTCAGCTGTAACAGGAGAGACCATGAAGGCTGAGGTATGAAGGATATGGTCCTGTGGCTCGGGAAATTGTAGGTGAGGTGATGGTAGAAACTGGCCCACATCTTCAGCTCTGGAGCAAGAGGGCAGCTGATGGAGCTTGCAGAAAAAAAGTAAAGCAAGTGTGTCTGTTCATCTGTTGAATGGTGGACTTGTGCACCTTGCTGTCATAGGGGGCTGGGTGTGGGCAGTATCAGAAGGTCTGAACAGGGACTTAATTAATTAGTGGACAGCAAGTGTATAAATGGATGCAGTACAGGGCTAATGAGGGTTGCACCCTCTGAAACACCTAACAAGGGTGGGTAGTGAGAAAGTATGAGGGGAATGAGCATGGGAAAGTAGTGAAACTTCTGGTCTTGGGCTTCTCCAAAACTTCATACTCTTTACTGTAAGAAAAGAAATGCAGAAAACCTGGGTGATTTTGGGAGCAGAGGGAATGGTGATTTGGAGTAGTGCTTCCTGCATCTGTGCTGAAACCTGAGATCTACCTTCTCAGGTCCACAACCTGTGGTGGTTGTCATCTTCTCAGACAGAGGTGACAGAAGGTTTGGCTGCCCCTCTCCTTGCCACAGCAGCCTGCTGCTTCAGGGCATCTCTCAGCATGTAGGTGAGACATTTCTGCTTGATGCCCTGCTAAGTTAAGATGATTTTTGATGGCATTTTCTCTCACTGAAGCAGGGGAGATGGCTAGCTACACCAGCACAGTTGCTCCGGCTCAAAAACCAGTTTGTGTCAAAATCTGTGAGTCACTGATTCGGTAATGGCTGCTGCGTTGTCCTATGCTATCATTGCATTGCCTGTCCGGCTCGGTGTTTGGTGAATTGCCATCATAGGTTAAGTGTTAAACTTAATTCTGGAAAATGTCAGACAAGGGTTAGGATTCACAGCTGTTAGCCAGACTTTATGTAACACTAATTTTTAAAATTAGCTTACTTGGATGTGCTGGCTAAGCAGCCAGGTACGTTAGTCTCAAACTCATCTCACTTCTAAAACTTTCTGCCTTTGAGTTGGAAGGTTTGTGGAGCAGACAAATTTTCAGCAAGCCATAGGTTGTACTTCTTGTTGGCTGCTGTGTATCTTGAGATGTTATATAAGCCTCCAATTGTGGAAAAACAAGCATAGTCATTTCTAAAGACCCTACTGCCAGTTCATGTTGGAACTCCAGTTCTCCAGTGGTATTACTCCTGCCTGAGCCCCTTTCCAGGGTTTTGTGGCACTAGGTGATGCTTTTAGGCAGTGTTGAGACTTGGCTTAGTTGTACATTCCAGCACTTGCTGGCACCCGTTTAAGCAGCTCCAGCTCATTGCCAAGATTGGTGTGGGGAGTTCCCTCCTGGGTGAGTGAGACACATTTTATTGCAAAAGGGTGAGAGAAGTGCAAGTGAAAGAGGAAGAATCTTTGGCTTGGAGGGAATTGCATCTAACTTGACTTGCTAATCCTGAATGCTTCTGAATGGCACCTAAATTCTAAACCCATAAATGCTTGCTTTTGCTGGAATAAAATCTTTATTCATTAGGGTTTCTTCCTTTGGTGCAACTTGTTTAGGTTAAGTGTTTGCAGTGGCCTGGCAAACTCCCTGCAACACACAAAGCCTAGCAAATTGAGCTTGTCAGCATAGCTGACCTGTGGTTTTGTGTCCAGCAGCATAATTTCAGGATTCAGTAGTGCTGAGCAAAGTCAGCATTGCTGCTAGAGCTGGATATTCTTACCAGTGGGCTCCTGCTGGCACTGGTGGTGTTGCTGTTTGGGCTGTGTTGAGGAGCAGACCTGACCAGAAGCTAGCTTGTGGCAGAGAAAAGACATTTCCAGCTAGCAAGCTCCTTGATTTTTTTTTTGTTTTTTTTTTGCTTTTCCTTTAACTTTTGCAGACCTTCACAGACAGTGGTGTGAGCACAGCAGTAGTAAAGAATTCTTCCACCCTCACAGGTCAGGTGCAGGCTGAGAGACATCATAGTGACAAGGTGCAAGTGTCTTTTATTATTTTTGGCCATGTTGTGTGTTTCGCTTGGCAGATAGGTACTGAAGAAGTAAGGATTGTTTGGGGGAGCTCAGGATTTTTTGGAGGCCAGTTTGATTTTTGACTTTAAGACACGTGCTTGTTGAGTTTAATTAGCAAGTTAAGAGTGGAAGGGAGAAGAGGCTACTCCTTGCCTTCCTGAGGACAGCTGAGCTAACTGCACTGCTGGGAGGTGGTAGGATGCTTGTTTTCTAGCATTGCAAGTGCTCCTTGGAATTACTGGTCCACACTGGGGGATATGGGCAAAGAGCAGGTAATCTGTGACAGTGGGAAGCGACCGTGCCCTGAGCGTTGTCCTGACAAGGAAAGCTATTGTTATCAAGACCTTTTGAGTAGACAGGTTGCTTGTATTCATCACATAATCTAAGCTGATACCTAGAACTCAAGTACCTGTGAAAATGGTGTCATTGAATAGTCTCTTCAGAAATGAAGCCATCTCAGTCCATGAGCAACTAGGACAGTAGAACAGGGTTCGAGAGTGGAAAAGCACATAATTTTGGACTCCCACATTAGTGGTACTTCAGGCAGAGAAGGGATTGGTTTTCCCTTCAGTGCCAGCAGATACCATTGTACAGCATTTTCTTGGACTCCCCGTGGTACCCGGATGATGATAAAGTATCAGCTCTTGAGCTCCTCAGCACCAAATGGAGGAAGCCCTGCATGCTTCAAGGAGCCTGGAGACGCTGCTGCAGCCCTGGCCACTGGGATCTGCATCATGATAGGAGCACAAGGAGACTTCTGTGGGCGCATCCACCTTCTCTCTCTGCAGACAAAGAACCCTCTGCTGGAGTGTGGAGTTTTTTGTCAGTTTACTTACATTCTACTTATTTTTCCTCTCGTAGGGTCGTGTTTCTTCTCAACCTTCAATTCAGTTTCAAGGATCCCAAGGGGTAAGTATTTTGTAATCTTATTATATTGGAAAATAGATGAAGTGTAGATTAACCACTTCTACTTTTTTTTAAATAATCTGCATTTGTAAAATCTGCTTAGTGCCAGATGTTTTTCATTGTATATTTACCTAGTAATTTTTAATTCAGTGCAGTTGAAAGTGAAAGAGATGCTTCTTTTTTATCTTGCTTTTCTCACTTTTTAGCCTAAATTTGAAAGCAGTGGGAATACCTTGTAAGTAATCAACTAAACAGTGCAAATTTAATATTTTAAAATGGACTTTCAGTGGTTGGTTTCAAGGTGTAAAGCAAAATGACAGTTCTGAGGGGTAGGGTTTGTATACCACAGACTACCGATTGTTCCTGACCCTATCCTGAAACTCTAATAAAACAGTATTTCAAGCCTGTTGAAAAGTTGAAGGAAAACATGAGGAAATGGGGCCTCCTAAGTGCCATAGGTCCTGTTAAACAATCAGTTTTGCAGTGGTGCAGATTGGAGAACTAAGGCTGAAGGTAAAATTTAATACAGACTGCTTTCGAAGTAGAATGATTTAAGATTCTGGGTTTAAAATTTGAATTTTAAGGGATGGTCAAAGGTGCATTGTTAAAGACTGACCACAGGTGTGAAGCTACAGCCCTAGTCCAGCTCAGTCTGGCCGAAGGGTACTCAGATGTTAGGAGAATTGTATCTGTAACAAAGCTACTTCTGCAGACAAAAGTCTATTAACATTGCACTTGTAGGAAGATCTTTTCTCATTTCTCAGCCAAAATAGCAATACCGGGAGAGAATGGATGGAAGCACAGATCTGTCTGAATTTGTGCTGCCATCAAGAGGAAAGTTGTGTTGCACTTTTTAATTTGGTTGGGAAGTAATCCAGTGAAATGGACTGCCTGGCTTCACTGATCAGCTTGCTGACCTGCTGTTTGTGGCAGCAGGTGCCTGAAGACTGCAAGGAATGGAGCAGGAGAGGAGTTCAAAATAAGCTCTCAGAGTAGAAATAATGAATCTCTCTGTTGGCATGATGTCCTGCAAGTGAAGGAAAAATTACCACTATGCTTTTATCTGCCCTGCACCCACTCATTCTGTGCAAAAGTTCATGTGCTGCTTTCTTCAGTGTTCTCTGGTAGCAGCTTAAAGGCAGTAGTAAGAGAAGTTTGGGATGTTACTAGGCTGGGGGAGACTTTGTTTCTCAGCTGTAAAAAATCTGGTGTTTTTATCAAAAAGTGCCAAAATCCAGGAGCCACAAGACTGCTGAAGAGCCAGCTGCTAACTTTCAGTGTTGTCACCCTTGTTTCTACTATGAAGTTAATCCAGGTCTGTGCTTTTTCATCATATAACCCAGAAGTAAGGTTTGCTCCCTTGATCTTTAGGATGGAAACATCTGCAGGGACTTTGCTGCTTGCTCTAGAAGCTCTTACAGAATCATAGAATAGTTAGGGTTGGAAAGGACCTTAAGATCATCTAGCTCCAAGCCCTCTGCTTTGGGCAGGGGTACTTCACACTAGACCAAAAGTGCATTTCAAATCTATCCATATTTAAAGAAACGCAAACTAAGGAAGTTATTTCAGGAGTTTCCTAGAGCCTAAGTCTCAGCAATAAGGAAAGCAAATCTGCTAATGCAGTAAGATGGTTTGCATTCTTTAGGGTAGTAAATCATTCACCTGTACTGCATAGATAGCCTCTAGATGCTGTTCAGTTTAAGAACCACTGAAACCGTCCTGGAACAATTTGCACAAAACATAGGTAAGAACCCTGTGATTTCTGAATTAATATAATAGCAGGTGATTGTTAAAATAAAATTGCATACCAGATCACAGGACAGTCTTTGGGAAGGAGAACTTTTGTTTGGGAATATCTCACTCCCTGACAGTCTGGACGATAATGTCTGATGATGGTTGAAATACATGAGGGACACAGAGGGACTGCAAGAAATGGATCATTACATCTTAATTTTTAAGAAGTACTTTGTAATTAAAAATTTTGGAGTACATACACCTAAGCTGCCTGGGGAATGTAGCAGCTATGCTGTGCTAGATAATATAGCCCTGAGGAATGTGAATATTGGCAATTAACTGTTAATGCAGTAGGGATACATTTAAGTATATTTTTTAAAAAAATGTCTGTTTATAATCCAGTGTACTTCTGTAGTGATGTTCCAGACAACTGCTCTTTCCATGATGTGGCTTCCCTCCTCTGTTTTTAACTTTTCTCTGTTATGTCCTGCAACTTCCAACTGAATTTATTAGACAGAATTTACAAGGCATACACTATACCTGTAGCTGGTGATGTCCTTGATGTCCTGCAGCGATGCAGATCCCTAAATTGGAGGGCTCTGCTAATATTCATTTTTATCTCCTTTAACCCCGTATAGAGGCTTACAGTGTGAAGTGGGTGCTGGTCTGGGTGTGCTTTGTGAGCTACCACATCTTATCCTTAAAAGGTGAGATGGTAAGGTTGAAGTGATTCTGAGAAAAGACAAGGAAGATTGAGAGCGAGGACTTGAACATGTATGCTGAACAGAGGCACCTGAAAATACAGTGCTCATGTCAACCGGATAAGATGAACTATGGAAAAACAAGAAAAGCGAGTAGGTAGATGTGTTCAGACAGAGATTAGGTGACTCTGTTCTTGAGACCTCACTGGGAGCACTGTGTGTGGTTCTGGTGTCCTCAACGTAAGGGCGTGGAGCTTCTGGAGCAAGTCCAGAGGAGGCCACTAGGGGGCGGGAGCACCGCCCGTGTGAAGGCAGGCTGGGAAAGTTGGGGCTGTTCAGCCTGGAGAAGAGAAGGCTGCGTGGAGACCTCATAGCAGCCTTCCAGTATCTGAA
>JAOEHY010020785.1:0-19998 GCA_025447955.1 Psilopsiagon aurifrons
CTGAAAGTCTCTGTGGCTGCTCGTGTGTTCTCTTAAGCAGTTGCCTCCCAGTGGGAGTGTGCCTTCCTCCAGCAGAAGACATTCAGGGCATGCCCAGAGAAGCAGTAGGAGACACAGGAGGGCTCTTAAATCTAAAATGTTTTAAATGCTGAAACACACTGATGAGCAGGATGCAAAATACATGCTTAGAACTGTTAATATTTGGTGCCAGTTCCATTCTGTATTTCTGATACAAAGCGTTAGAGACACTTTTTTTATTCAGATGCTCTGGTTTAAAGCATCATGTTTGCGAGCCCACTCAAATGGAAATCCTTGTTAAATATTTAGTACCTTTGCGGTTTGTTCTTGGATACCAAAATGTTTTTTCTACTTCGTCCCCCAAATATTGGAAAAAGAGCGGTGGAAAATAGGTTTGTGAAACCTGTGAAAGTTTACTTTGATAATTGCTAAGTTTGTGTGAATAAAACGTTAAATGCAGGTATAAGACATGATGAGAGACCTAATCTTTCCTATAGGTACAAAGGCAAGTTAGTTTTTAAATGCTGACACCTGCCTTCTAGACAATTATCCATGGATGGAACAGCATTTCTGCCTCAGCTCAGCTGTTTGAAAAGGACAGTGTCATAATGGTGTATTTGTTTGATTACTGCTATGAAGTTTTTTCCAGTAAGTCACTGACAGATCCAGTTTGATGCAGCTTCTTAAACTTGTTATCAGAATGGGGACTGTAGCTATTACCTAATTGGTGTCACTTGGCAAATTTGTCTTAGGCAAATCATGCTGAAGACAGCTTGATTATCTTTGCTTCTTCAAAGGAAGAAGCCACCTTGGAAATGGCAATAGAGCACTTGCTTTTATTGAAGTAGGCATATTCATGGAGAAAGGATGAGCCAAGGAGCTTGAGTCATATTTACATTGCAGCTTCCATTGTAGCATTATAACACCAGAAAATCGATTCTCTAAATTCTAGTTCAGAGAGAGCTTCGGAATGTCAACCTACACCTACTTTTATACCTCTGGGCATAATTATCCTATTCTCTTTGTCATTGAGGGATGAAACTCATTGTCATCTCTGTTTTGCATTTTAAAAATTTGAAACCTAATGCTTGTTTCTTTCCTGCTTCTCCCATAAAATCAAGGTGTCTTTCTGGAACTGTGGTATGCATCTGTTATGTTTCTGCTTTTTTATTGCTTTTCAAGCAGAAGGCTACAAGAGCCATATTCATTTCCAGGAAGAAGTGAGATGCTAACCGTAAGAAGCTGCAAAAGGGTCAATCCTGAGCAATGGGGAAAGCAGTAGTTAGCTGATTATTTATTTATTTTTGTCTAACTCCAGTGAACTGTGTTTGTGAAACTGAATTCTCTGCTTATACCTCTGAAAGTAGGACCATGATAAAATATTTACAGGTAAGGCATGAGGACTAGCTAATGAATGTCTCCAGTGTTCTCAGCAAAACCATAGAGGTAGTATGTAATGCATATGAACAAAAATTTTGTTCATAAATCTTTATAGTTTAATAGAACATTTAGTACCAACTCCTATTAGCCTGTAACGGCATTGCCTTCAGTTAAGGTATTTCCTTCTTTGTAAATTGCCCTGAATACAAGAATATTTTGGAGTGTGGAAAATCCTATCAAAAGCTCAGCATGTTCTGGGTTATATATATACACACACATATATATAAAGTGCTGAAATTGTTTTTCTCTACTGTTTGCAGTCATGCTAAAGGAAACAGGTGTATAATTTACATGCTGGCATGACTGTCAGCTTCCATGTTAGAAACTGTGGGCCTGCTTCTGGACCTTCCATGAGAGAGATGGATCCTGTCTTTTTTTAGATGGTAGTAGTTGGTGGGATACAGTGAAGAGCAGTAGAGCTTGAACCTCCTGTGCTTATCTGAGGCGTTCTCATGCTCCCCCTCAATCTCTTTACACTTTAAGTACAAGATATGTGGGAGCCATTACTGTGAGCACTGACCAATGATACCATGCAGTAAATTTTCTCTGCTTTACTACCTTAGCTGTATATATATGTGATGCACCCCGTGAGCACAGGGCGAGAAGGGAAGGTCCACTGCACAAGGTAATGACACACTCTCCAAAGCTCAGAATGTGCCCAAATTTAGATTGGTTCTCTCTGCAGAATGGTCAGGCAGTCAGTGTACTGCATCTGGTGCTTATGTGCTACCTGAGATAATTTGGTTGCTCCATTGGCTGCTTACTTGCTGTTGTGGAAAGGGCCAAAGCCTCCTTGGGGTGTGCTGAGGGCAGCGGAAGCCACTTCCACTGCAGCAGCACATACAGTAACAGAGGCAATGGAAAAGCGTGTATTTACTTGATGAAAGCAAAGTGTCTGTTCAGTTCCAGTTTTCAGCTGTCATTTCGGACGACATTTTTAAAGCCAAAAAGTTTTACATATTCTCCTTTTTAAAAAGTAGCTGTATCATTTGGAATTGAACTTTATAAGTTAACTTCAGGAAACAGTGGTGGCTGCAAAACTTCAAGATGAATGTTTCTGACGCCTACAAATAACTTTTTGCACATCTGTTGGGGAGAGAGTTCTACAGCAGCAAATATAGCACCAAACCAACATTTCCCTCTCTGAAAAGAGAGCTCTGCTTCTGCTGTAGGCTAAGTCTTCATTTGGTGTTCATGTTTCGTGATCCTAATGCAATGTTTTTGCTGCTTGGTGGCAGAGCACAGAGAAGACATGTGAATTGAAACCTTCAGAACATACAGTGAGTGATCCCTTCTTAAAGATCCCTAAAAAGGTTTGATTGGCTTTTTTATTTTTGGTGATATTCCTGTAATATTCCTCTAAAGTCTTTTATCCTTTGCAGTTTGAAAGCTGTGTGATAAAACCCAGACTTGTAATAAAACACAACCTCCTCATACAAGTTACACTAAAAATAATCCTGGTAGTGCCCTCGGGATGTTCATCAGCTAGTGACGGTGGCTGCATTTTCACAGCAGAAAAGCGGGAGCTGGTAAGGTCAAGGAGGATGAGTCTGTATTCCTGTGGGGAACTCAGTAGGAGTGTCCATGGGTTTTTTGAGCTTTTAGGGAGAAAATGGGTGTGGTTTTGTGACTATGTTGTTTTAAAGTAACTGGGAAGCCAGAACTAGCCCGCAAGAGTCCCAGAGCTTGCTTTCACGGTGTGTTTGTTTTGGGACGCTCAGATAGCAGGTATAGCTGACCTCATAACTTCTACATGTTTCAAAACTAGAAAACCCCAGTTAATTTCTGAGCAATCTCTGCATACTTGTGTTGAAGCAATGATAAATAGCAATCCTGGCTTTTGCTTTACTTTTGTGCCTTTAAAAACACCACCCTGGTTGGCTCTTTGCAAGATAATGACTCACTGAAATCTTCGCATCACCAGAAACTAACCCCACTTCTGTGTGCTCTTCATTGTCCAGATTATGACCCTGTAAAGTCTGTTTTACAGGGAAATTCTCTGACTTTCTCATGCTCATTATGTGCAAAATGGTGTCTCCTGCGAGCATGGGTGCAGGTGACCATGATCAGCACGTGGTTTGACTGAGGTGACTGATTGATCCCTGGCTTGTGCCAGCAGACAGGAGAGGTCCTGCTGCACTAGAGACTTCATGTGGCTCATGGGGGTGTTGTTACAGAAAAAAACCTGTGTGGCAGATGTCAACATGACAGGATTCAAGCAGGCACTGCTTTTGTTCTTGTGCAGGAAGAAACTTCATCAGAAACACAGATGAAATTCCAGCCTTATCTTAGGGAATGCATGTGGGATTCAGGCATGCAGCAAGCGAATAGAGCAAGTGGCTTTCCAGGCTTTTCCCTGCTATCATCCTGTGCAAAGGATAGTCTTGCTGTACCTCAATTTTGAAGTTTTTAAAACTCTGCTGGGATTTTGAACGACTGTTGTTGTGCTTCTGATGTTGCTTCCTTTGTTTGCCTATTGCCATGTAGCCTGGCCAGCTCCATGGGAGACCTGCCTGCAGAGTGCCTTTTAATGTTTAGATCTAGTGGTGATTAGAATACACTAATGCCCAGTGGGTATATGTGTCATTTTTAACAGCTGCCGAGCTTTCTCCCTGCTGCTCCAATTAACACATTCAGCATACACTTGCCAGTGAGTGGGCTGTGTGTATGGATTAAACCACTTTGCTATTTATTCACCCAGCATATGTGATGCCAGGATCGGATCAGTGTGTTTCCTTTTCTCACAACAAATGAAATCAAATGGGCTCCTGAGCCTGTGCCTGGGTGTAAATACAAGGGCAGCATTTAACTGGCAAATGAAAACCTGTTTTGCCTTGAGATATGGTTCAGTCCATTGACTAACATCTATCCCTGCCTCCCAGCCCCTCTTCAAATGACGGAAACACAGGATAGGGAGCTCTCAGTGCTGGGCTTCCCTTTGCTGGCAGGCAGGCAGGTCTCTTCAACTTTGTCCTCTGCTGGTTTAATAACCACTTGAAATCCTGACTTTTCTCCTTTTGCTTCAGTATTTTCCTCCTTTGCCTATTTTCATGTTGAAATATTCTAGTTAGTGTATTTGATAAAGTCATTCCTCCCCTTCTCTTATTTTTACTTTCTTTTTAAAGGGAAAACAGTATGCTTGCTAGTCACAGCTGAGGTAAGGGAGGGGTTTTTTGATGGTGCCTGAGTGGCCGGTCAGAGGCTGCAGTTTTGCTCCCGTGCTTGCGGTTGATTCATGCTGGGACAGCTCTTTGTGAAACAGAGGGCAAAGGGGGCTGCCGGCCGGTGCTGCTGAGGCAGGAGATGGAGCGCTTCTTGGGCTTTGTCAAACAGATAAGAAGGTCAAGAAGAAGAAAAGGCAAAAAGTACCGTCCAGAGGAGGATTACCATGAGGGCTACGAGGATGTCTACTATTATGCCTCAGAGCATTTTCGAAGTAAGTATTTTGCATAACCTCATTTTCCTGTGGCTGTGAGAAATACTATGCTATTAAGATGTTTTAAAACCCTGAAAACACAAACAATATTTCTTGCTAGAATCTAAGCCTTGTGCACGTATTAAAGCATAGGTTCCTGTTAGGGCTTATGTGGCTCTGACTGCTGATGAACAATACAAAGCAGCTGAAGTGGCACGGTTGCTCTCAAAGTGAACAGGGTTTGTCTGCAAACCCGGGTAAGATTTCAGGTGCAGTTAATTGAGTCTGACTGCTGGAAAGCTTTTGTTAAAACACTTTGTGGTGAGAAGCAATAGGGTGGTGGTAGCCCTTGTACAGAGCCTTTGGAAAGATGCATGCATATTTTTTAACACACGGTAGAGGCAGCAATCATTTGTAAGTTGGAGTTGATGATTAGTGTTTTTTATCGGGGAGAGTCAGTCCTCAGGGCCTCTGCTGTGACCTGGTGTTTTCAGTCCTAAGTCAAGTGAGCTGCTTCCTTGAGCAAGGTCCAGGACCACTGGTGAAGAATTGAGTGGTGGGTTTTGTTTGCTTGCGCTCACGTGCCAGCAGCAGCTTGCCCGAAACCAAAACAAACCATCTGCTCAGAAGTCCCTGTGCAATCTGTGGGCTGTTTCTTGCAGTGTGGTAGGGCTCATCCCCTGTACCTGTCAGGCTTTGGAGCTGCTGGTCTGCTATGGGCTTCTCCCAGATGAGGGGACGTGCCCAGAGGTGCCCATGGGGATGGTGGGAGGGAAGCCATGCTCAGCCCCAACCGGGGGTATTGTGCAGTGCTGTCAGGACAAGGTGGTGGCATTAAAAACAGTCATGCACAGAAATCACCTTTTTGAGAGGTTTCTGCTGTTCTGGCCGGTGGTTTGGGACCTTTGCAGTAAAGCTGTGCCTTTTGTTGAGCAGCTGAAGTTTGATGCGCTTTTTTTGTTGCTCTGTACTATATGAGTTGCTGTCAGTATCTTTTTGCATCATTCGGCTTCACTTCCACTTTGCTGAAATACATCTTAAGAACCTTACATTTGTTTTAAAACAAAACAATGAATGAATGTGATTGTGCCTTAAAGCACCAGAATACTGCTATCCTGTGGAAAATTAGGAAGCAAGAGATTTTCCTGTTTTTCTCCCAGTGTATCACGAGTGCCTCTCCCCAAAAGTAAACTCATGTAGGGTGTTTGATTGTTTACTGGGTTTCTCCGTGATCTCTCCATTTTTAAGAGCATCTATCAAGCTGATAATCTTATAATTTATCTAAGTTGTTAAGATGGAATTCTTGTAAGAAAAAGACCTATTTTGGGGGCAGTGCAGTTTTTAATAGAACATATTTACATATGTTCTACATATTTACATATAAAATCTTCCAGAGCAGAACTGAAAATTTTTAATCTACTTAGCATGGAAAAATGTGAAAATGATGCATGAAAGCACGTAACTTTTTCTTGCTTTAATATGTAAATCAAAGGAAGGTGTCAAAGCAGTATGTCAAAATATTTCCCTCGCTGGTTGTTGTTGAAGGTATTTCAAATAAGAAAGCAAAACCCTTCCCAAAACTGTCACATATAATAAGGATTTCTTGAATGCTGATTAATAAATTATTAACTCTTGACTTCATGTAAGTTGCTAGGATTGAGCCAAATACCTAATTGGTTTTTCCTTTTGTTCTACTTGGAAAATAAAAGGATAATGCACACTTCAGCCTGTGGAGGTCATAAGTATTTCAGATGGGATGAATCTGTGTTAGATTTTGAAGTGATGTTTGCAGTGGTGATTACAATACTCAAGCTGAATGGTCAAAATAGTGCACAGTCCTATGGAGTTGGAAGTACAAGGAGTTGGCAGCTTCTCACAATTACTTAAACCAAACCAGTTGTAGATGAGAGCATCAAACATGAGTTGCTCCTCAAGTGTTTCTTTTGCCTCGTTTTTCTAGGCTAAATGTGTCACTGTTTTTGTTGAACAGGCATGGTAGCTGCTTAAAGCAATATACGAATGTGGAAAGGTGCTGTTGGTGCTACTATAAGTGCTTTCTTGAAATTGAATTTCATGTAACGAGGACAATGAAATGTTTCATATTTAATTTAATTATGGTCTGGTGTTATGCTGTTTACAGTGGAAGTTTAGAGTAATTGCAGAGCTTTTAATAGACATTTTTGCTGCAGTCGTATGCTTAGAAGAATGTGTGCTTGAGAATAAGATCATATTTATTGGTATGATTTTCAGAATATCAGAGTTAATGAAATCAAAGAGGTATTCATTCAGCTGAATGCAGTTGCAGCTTTTTTTAGATTTAGCTTCCTCTTCCCACATTGTTATCCATCCCTCCCCTGCCGTTGTTTGAGTTATATATCCAATTAGCCAGTGCATTTGAAAATTGTCTGAGCCAATCACTTCATGAGCTTGTTACTCTCTTCTCTCTGTTCATAGTATCGCTTAGAGTGTTGTATAGAGGCTGCATTAATGGACAAATGCAGAAACTACATTAGAATAAACGATCAAACAGAAAGAAAACAAAGTTAAAAATAGAATAGGCCTCTGGGAATCACAGGAAAAAGGTGACTTTAGTTTGTCCTCAGCCCAGCTGTGCTTAGAGATTGTAGTTCCTGCTGTTAGGTGCACTGTCTTTATTCCTCTAAAGCTTTCTCTTGGAAGACCGCATTCACTGTGATATTGGGACACGGCTGGATGGAGGAAAGGTGTAGTAGTGCCTAAAGCTTTTAGAGTGAAAAAACAGATCCCAGCTCTTGAGTCAGATGACTTTTTTGCTTGGACACTTCATCCATTTGAGTGCAGTTAAAATGGATATTCTTGTTTTGACATGCAACATCAACTGTCCTGTCTGTCTGAAGAGTCTCTGTTCTATGTAATGCTAGAATAACTAACAATTTTGGTACGCAAGCGTATTGAGAGTAGTGCAGGCATCATACTCATTTCAGTGAGACTTTGCAGTGTGAATATAATGGGTGATGAAATTGCTACTTAATCTACTCAGACAAGTTGGTGCTCATTGAAAACACTTCAAAAAGCTTTATATTTATCTTGTGCAGCATTACGACATTGCCATTCAAACTGTTCCTTTAAATAAGGCATGAAAAAGTCCCTTGTTAGTATTCTTATCAAGTCTGATAGCAAGCGTCAGCAATGCTATTATGTATGTATGCATTGTATGCATGCATGTAGCATGTATGGAACGCACTCATAAATGACATGTCCTTTTGCTGTGGTTGGTGTGCTTTGCCAGGACCTTTGAAGTTTCAGCTTAGTTTTGACCAGACAGGTGTTTTTGGGACCTGGCCTGATTTGGTCGTCTCTTGCCAAGACAACACCCCAATCTGGTTTCAGTGCTAAGTATTTTAATTAGCAGAATTAATTAATTAATTTAATGGCAGAGCATGAGACTCACTTAGGAGAGTTTGGGTTTCTTCCAGCCCATTTTAGAACCTCACAGATCACACAATGTGGTTGTCAGAAAGTGTCCATGCAGGTCCAGAGGGTGTTGCATTTTGTCTAATTCACATTCCTTTTGGTTTCTGACATTCATCTCCTCCTGGAAGATAGTCTGTTTTCACTGGCGGTTCTTAAGTTTTTCCTCCCAGTGTAATGTCATCAGCATAGTCCATTGGTGTAGAGGTTTTATTTTTTGTTGATGCAATTAGGATGTTAAAGATTAATTCCAAGCCCCAATGATTAAAGAATCCTACTAGTAAACTCCAAGTAACTGAAAGGTCCCATATTTTTTAGCCCTGACCTCAAGATATTCCATGTAGTCACTCAGAGTCTCATGAAATATTTTCTTTTATCCTTTGTCAAGGCCTAGGATGTGTTATTTGACAAGAGCATTGGTATTTTAGACAAAGCAGTCTGCCATAGTTCACCTGTGGTATAATCATGTATCGGTTTTCTCTGTGATGCCATTTATTAATTCTTCCACAGTTCTTGTCTGCGAATCATTCAGTTCCTCATTTTCTGGCCAGTCAACCCCTTTGAATTTGCTGTAAAATGCTTGTGATGAGCTTTCCCTTCTTTCCACTAGCTGTCCCACCTCTCTCCCTGTGTCATCAGGGAACAATGAAAGTAAGGTATTTGACTACTAGCCTAGTAAATAAGGCAAAAAGGAAGGACTGGAAGTTTTATATAACTCAGAGATGAAAATTTCCTCTTTGTTGGCTGAAGTCTGGGAATAATTAGTAAAAATGAGTTCTGGACATCTGATACTCTATTTGGGATGGTATCAGCAGAAAAACTCTTCTTGGGTGTTACTCTCCAACATGACTTGATGCTCGGGTGCAGAGAATCCCTTAGCTGCCAAAATCTTAGTAACAAATGGCTTTACATTTCATACCCTGGATATTTTTAAAGCTCTGTTAAATATTGATAGAAGGACTTGCTACTGAAATGTCACTAAGAAAAAGCACTGAGGCTTCCCTCCCTGACTTGCCTGTGGTCAGCATCAGCATTGCTTTTGTCAAGATTTCCTCCATTTTGTAAATTATAACTAATACTTCTTCTTTGCAGCAGTCTCATAGATTTGATTGAGGTTGTAAAAGAGTTAATGGCTTTATGAGTAATGTGGTGACAAGGGTGCTGAATAGCTCGGGTTGCAGAGATGTTAGTTGATCTTAAGGGCGAGGAATGCAGGACAACTGCTTTTCATTTTACGAAGTCTGTGTATTGCTAGTCTGCACTTTAACTGGGTATGTGTGTGAGGGGGTTTCTTCTATCACAGATCTTTTCAGTACAGTAAAACTTCGCCTTTTGTTGAAATTAAAGGTAATAAATTTGTTACAGCCTACAAGAAAAAAGGCTTGGTCACCTGAGCAGAGAATATGGCAGGCCTTGAAACACAATGATATAATCTTTTTAAAAATGTCTAGAATTTGCTAAAGGTTCTTACCTTCTTCTTAATGACTGTTTTATGATTATTGGACCATGAAGGAAGATTTTAATGAATGGATTCTATTTCTTCAATATTTCTGTCTGTTTTCCAGAAGTTACTTTTTTCCTGAGGTCTTGATCACCCCAAAACTACAAGTTTGTCAGGAGTGGGATGTGATGCCCATGTCCAGAGGGACTCTGTCATCACAGGGCTAACATCCAGTGTTAGTTTGCACGCCAGGCATGGTGATAGAGTAGGCAACTGCATTTGAGCTTTACTGTTGGGGCAAACAGTATCAACTTTCCCATTTAGAGATTTCTAAAAGAAAAAAAAGTGGTAGCAAGTGACCGTTGTCCCTGAAGCCACTTCCAGGCTAAAACTTCCTGTGTCAATTACAGGTGTCAGTTGCATTTTCCATTTTTGAATAAAGTTCTGGTGCTCGTTAGATAAAAGTGTTGCACCCTTTTGCTGCTTCTGTGGCTTTTTCATCTTCATGTGTATTAGACTGTTTGGGGGTTTTTGTAGGTTTTTTTGTTTGGGGTTTTTTTTGAACAGTTGGTTGTTGCATCAAGTGGAGTTTTGTGTTTCATAGCAGCCATCCTCTTGCACATGGTTGCTTGACTTCTGATGAATTGTGTATTTGGAGGTGATCCTGTTTATCTGCTGTCTTGTGTGCCATGGTCGTTAATCATTGTATCCTTTCTAGAAGAACCCAGGAGGTAGAGAAGAATTAATCTCATTTTATAGAAAGCAAACTAGTAGGAGTGTGTTATAAAAAGGAGAGCGTTACAGCTCTTGAGCATCCCATGAAATTATTTAGATCTTTCAAGCCTGTAAGAAATACACATATATTAAAATCATGTTTTATTCCTTTCCTGTTTTATAGTAGTTAAAAGCCTGTAAGTATTGGGATGAGGCTTGTGTTTGTAGATGCTTAAGCTGTTTGAATAGCGGCTTTAGCCACATTATGTTCTTTAGATATATTCAAAGATAATTACATTGGTGTTGTTACTTGTGCAGTAGCGTGATACCCAGTCGCAGGATCTGTCAGTGGGGCATATGAGGCTGTGGGGTTCCCTGCAGGACTGGAGCAGTGCATTTCTTCTAGCTAGGCAGATATGTTCTAGTTTTGGTGAAACATTTGCAGTATACATGAAACAGGCCACAGAAATTTTGCACTTTTTTCTCCTAGAGCAGTGGTGCAGCAGCCGGTTTAAGTTTGGCAGCAATAGGATTGCTTTTTTAACATGACTCTTTGTGGCTTTTCTGCATGTGGCCCTTAGACTCCCAGGGCAGTGCAGAGCATGGATGGTAAAACGTTGCTTTAGAATTACTTGAGGGAAAACAGTATTTATTTTAAGTCACTGGAATAATGAGACCTGAGTTATATAATTCTTTGCACAAACTGTATAAACACTTCTGCCTGCTAGCAATTACAAGTGTGCAACTGCTGTGCTACTTTTCTTTCATTTACTTTCTAGTCCTGTTCGTTACTGAATAATTAAAGATCCTGAGTGTCCCTGCTTGAGAAATATATTTGTTATGAGTCTTCCTCCTTTTATAGCGGCTGCTGGTATGAGGTTGTACTTTCAGTGTTACAGAGAATTTGGCACTCTTTGTATTTTAGTATATCTAGAATATATGATGTTCAGGTTCAAATAATGAAATTTGGAGAGATCTGGACTTAGTACTTCCTGAAATGTTGTTTAAGTTTATGGTTTTAATCTTGACTTTGTCAGTTTACATCGTGAACATGTATTGATGTGATTATTTTTTTCCTCGTGGTTATTGTGAAGTGAATGAAACATCAGGTTTTATGAACTGAGATTAAAGAGAGATATAAAAGCAGCTACTGAGGTGTCAGATTAAATATTAGCCTTCAGTTCCAGTGGAAGACTTAAAACAGCGGAACAAAGAAGGAAGCAACAATATCAGCCTCTTGCTGATTAGATTATAAACAGTTATTGAATGATTGCTGTGTTTCTTCAGCAGGGCATGCTAGGATCTATAATCATCAGCATGAATGTAAACACCTGTTTACAGTAGATAGTATTTGTATAAGGCAAATTTGTTAATCCTCATTGCATGTGCAGAAATTACTGGGCAACTGTGTTTAATGTTCTTCAGCAGAAAAGTTCAGGAGTAGTGCCGTGGCTGGACACAGGAGCCTATGGTGACCAGACTGCCAATGACCCACGCGCTGGAACAGTACCAGTTTTGTTCAGAGGATTTTCTAGTTTCCCTCTGAAATCCAGGAAATTATACACAAATTGGCCTGCAAGACTATTGCAGTTCAGAGAATGCATAGTCCAAATTTAAAAGGCAGTAGAACTGAGGGTGCCTATAGAACTTTAACTTGTTTTTTCTTTAATGAGTCCTTAATGAAGGACTACCTGCTCATTTTTGCTGTGATCCATTTTGATAGATTCAGCATGTGGCAGAGGCTGCACTGAGTCCTGGTGCAGCATTGGGCCTGGCCTCCCCACCCTCCTTTCCATTGGGGCTCATCCCTTCTTTCTTGACCTTAGAGCTTGAATTTGCAGATGTCTGTCACAAGTTGCTGTAGCATGCCAAGGGAAGTATGATTTGAATCTATAAAAATTGTGTAAGCGTGTCTAGTCTGCAAATACATCCATAAGGTATCTTGGGCTGCAACCTTTAAATTCCTGTATACCTTCGATGATAATCTCTCTGTGCTCTAGTTCTCTGCCTATGAAATGAGGTTAATGGTACCTCTCCTTCGCAGGTACGTTATGAAAGTAAATTAGTATTTGCTAAGCTCTTGAATGCTACAGTGATGGGCACCATAGAAGAGCTCAGGAAGTAATTAATGTCTATCCAGAGAGATGGGCTGGAATAGTGTGTGGGAACTAAAGCATGGAATTATACTTTGAGCACGGAGGGGAAAACAGTGTCTTCAGTAATTTTTGAGGTAGTGAATATTTTAGGCATTACCAAGACAAGTCCTCTTGCCAAAAGCTAGAAGATAAGGTAATTAAAGATAGTGTTGCAATGCATATATGAAAGGTGACCAAATTGAGGCTTGCTAGGAATTCTGAAATCTGGCACTTACAGCTTGCGGTTTGCTTTTCTAATGGCGTCTGTGTGCAGCTAGTAGAGAATATGGAG
Source organism: Psilopsiagon aurifrons (assembly GCA_025447955.1). Taxonomy (NCBI): domain Eukaryota; kingdom Metazoa; phylum Chordata; class Aves; order Psittaciformes; family Psittacidae; genus Psilopsiagon; species Psilopsiagon aurifrons. Next base: position 12,906 of record JAOEHY010020785.1, read on the forward strand.
CTGCAGTTCCTTGGGCTTTAACATGCAGTGGAAATTCCAACATGCAGTGAGAATTCCATAATGGCACGTTATGGGCATAATTCTTGCTATAAATGAAGCAAAATCGCCTTTGTGTTAAGATGGGCACAAGTAAATTTTGGTCAGTGGCCATAGCATCTGATCACACTTCATAGCGCTTCAGTGTGTTTTGTAGAACAGGCTGCATGCTGATGCTGGGAGCACTGTGGGCAGAAGAAGGAGGAATCAGGCTGCAGTTTTTTGGCTGCTCCTGGGATGCAGAACAGATGATAAGAGACATCTGAGGAGAAGTGTCCTTGGAAAGGCAGCCAAGGGAAAAGCCAAACTGAACAGGAATGGCAGGGTGCAAGAGGAGGTGTGAGATGGTGCCACCCCGCGAGGAATCTGCAGGGTCTGGAGGACGTGGCTGATCTGCTTCTACAGCCCCATTGAGGGACAGCAAAGAATGAGCCCTTTGTATTTTCCCAGCCTCTTCTTTACTTGCTTGACAATATAAAATGCCTCTGTGTAAGGCATGCAAACACCATGTTTTCTGCGTAACACTGATTCTGGAGATAGGCCATCAGAGATGGTTTTCCAGGTGTCAAAATTAGGCGTGTAGGTGTAGGCCTAGTGCTTGTAAATTCATGTGTACAAAGAGTCACAGGATGGTTAGGGTTGGAAAGGACCTTAATACCATCTGGTTCCAACCCCCCTGCCATGAGCAGGGGTACTGCATGCTAGACTGTGTCACCCAAGGCTCTGTCCAGCCTGGCCTTGAGCACTGCCAGGGATGGGTTGCCCAGGGAAGTTGTGAATGCTCCATCCCTGGTGGTGTTCAAGGCCGGGTTGGACATAGCCTTGGGTGACATGGTCTAGTGTGAGATGTCCCTGCCCATGGCAGGGGGGGTTTAGAACTAGATGATACTAAGGTCCTTTCCAACCCTAACTATTCTGTGATTCTATGATTTACCACTTCTGTATGCCACCTGTTCCAGTGCCTCACTGCCCTCACAGTAAAGAACTTCTTCCTTATATCTAACCTGAACTTGCCCTATTTAAGTTTCAACCCATTACCCCATGTCCTGTCACTACAGTTCTGATGAGGAGTCCCTCTCCATGCTTGGGTATGGAGTTGGACAAGAATGGAAGGGACAGTGATTTCTTTGGAAATACTCAATATTTAACTGGATGAGGCTGCAGGCACCCTGACCTCCTATTTAAGTTAAATCCAGCTTCAGAGCTGGCCATGCTCTGAGCAGGGAACTCGGGCTAGAGGACTTCCAAAAGCCCTAACCTCAAGTAATATGTAGTTTTGTGAAAGGAGATGCTGGATGAAGAAAGGACTGTGAAAGTAAGAAAGGAGAAAAGAGAGATTAATGCCAGCTCTGGGGGAGCTCCTGTTTGAATAAAACTACAAAGAAGAAAGTGAAATCAAAATTAGACAGATACCAGGTGAAGTATTAACTCAGTAAACTGTATTTTCAAATGTGCTCACAAATGCTTCCTTTAGGTGTGTTTAACAAGCTCTGCGCCTGCTTGGATGTGTGTTAATTTGATAACACCCTCCCTTTCCCAGAGGGGAACACTCCTCCTTCAACAATATACCTTGTTGCTGTTCTGTCAGCTGGCAGCATCTCTATTAAAAGAAAAAAAAAAAAAAGAAAAGGATTCACAATGTATTGCAAATGAATGCAGTAAACCCACATATTTTATGTATTTTAAATCCTGAGTGACGTTGGCTTTTTGCCCTTTCTGCAGGTTAGAGTAGAAAATAATTTAGAGCCTTTATGAACTGCTGCCTGCACCCCATTTGGAAGAGCCCAGTTGAAGCTGTGTAGTCAACAGGAGATGGATCATGGCAGGAGCTGCAGGCTGTGGTATCACCTGTATTAGCGCTGAATGCTTGGAAATTAAAAGGGGTGTTTGCCACGCTGTCTGACAAGGGTGCTGTATCTGACAACCTAGTGTAGGGGAAATGAAAAGGTGCCTGTGAAAGAAAGTTGGGAGAGAGCCTGGATCTGTGGCAGAGCTCTGCTAGCAGCAGCAGTGCTCAGGTCAGTTGTCAGTAAATATGAATGCATCTGGTGGCATTTACAGTTTGGAAAGCAGGAACATATATTTTCTGTGATTCTATGAACACATAGTTTCTGTTAAGTGGTGGTAGAAGGTGGCCTGGCTTGTTACAAGAATGCTACACATTCCCTTTTGTTGATACAAGGAGGCAGGAGTGACTTCTGAAATGGAGAGACCAGAGCTGTTCAGGGTGGTGGTTATAACTGCTCATCAGTAGTTAAAGAGTGCAGTGAGATGATGGAACTGCTTGTTTCACTGAAATCCCTGTGAATTTAGTGACTTGTTAGTAGTCTCTGAAATGCTCCTTTTGTAACTTGAGCCCTATTTCACCTGACTTCCCAGATGATTTCCAGAGGAGTTATACAAGTATCCTGCCTGAAAAGAAAAGGAGAGAAGTTGTCTTGATATTAACGATTTGCTTACATTTTTCTTGGTGTACTCTAAACACAGTTACAATAATAAAAGCATATTTAGGAATGTGGTAGTTTCTGATAACATCTCTTTGCTTTCCCTATCATCATGCGTATTCAGGCAGGGAGTACCCAGCCTGTGCTACAGGAGGGTAGGGGAAAGGCTTGTCTACTGGGAAAAATATGGCCATCCCTTTAAAATACCAATGCTCTTGAACCTATCACAAAGGATGGAGAAAGCATGAAATGTTCTAATTTTGCAACTGGTACTTGATTTGCGTGCTGCAATTCAGTGTTTGTGTTTTGTTCTTGTCTAGGTGGGAAACAGTGCTCCTTTCTAGTTTCTTTTCTTTTTTCACTACTACTCTGAACTTGGGATATTATAACAAATCTGATGGGCTGTGGGTTTTATAAAGCAGATCGCGTCATGCGGATTGTTTCCAGGGACTGAGCAAAACTGTTGAAGGCTGTTCTAGTTACAGCCCGGAGTCGGTGGTCCTTTGTGCTGTACAGATAATTGGGCTTTTTGCAGTCACATGACCATTCACAGTAGATTGTTTTCTTCCTCATGGAAAATGACAGAAGTTTAAGTCTCTTACAAAAACATAGTGCTGGTGGCATAATCAGGAGGTTACATCAGCGTGACTAGAGAAGGCAGCCAAAGGTAATACACTGCTCCATTGTATGAAAATTGCTTTAATAAATGGAAAAGGCTCAAACCCTGTATCTTTCTAGCAGTATTTCATTAAACCAGATTTTAAGTTCTGTGAAAGCAATTGCTTGGAATGAATTCTGACACAGCTTCAGCTTGTTGGTATTTTGTTCATTGGTAAATTGTCAGTGGATTTGCAGGTAAGAAAAATATAGTTTTGGTCAGAGATTTCTTATTTTGTGATAAAGTGTCTTTTAAGTCTTCATGACTTAGTGATTATGTCTTATGTGGTTAATAAATGGACAATAAGTAGCAGAAGCTTTATGGCCTTAGATATATTTAAACTACTGCTAACTAATATGGGGAGATACAAAATAAAGGAGAAAAATTTAACTTGATTTCGAGTAGGTAATTCACGATCACTTCTGCTAATTTTAACTGCTTCTCTGAACAGTTAAAATTATTCCTAGAATTGCTGTTCATGTTTTCTTGGTAGCAATTTATATTTTTTAAATTCACAGCTTAAAAAAGAATCTGAGAAATGAGCAATATATAAAAATCTGTGGTAGTTTAATAGGGGAATTGTCCTGATCTTTTATTTTGGTTACTGTAGTGACTGGAAATGATCAGTGCTTCCCAGGAGATCACAAGATTGTTTATCTGCCTCTAGGCTCCTGATGTGCTTGTGGAATCTGGAAAATGTGACAGTTTTTGGAGTCCATTCTAATATAGTAGCAAGGACCACAGTGTGGAGGAAGAGGTTAGGTGATGATAGCTAAATGAGAGAACACATCTTTTCGTATTATTTTCAGCCTGCTGTGGACTGTGGGCTTTCTTTTACCCCACTGCTGTTCATGATGTATCTATTTCTTTAATTCTTCAAGTGGCCCTTGGGCAATTGAGTTCAACTCTTTTAATGGTGGTTTTGTTTTCCCAAAGCAGAAATTTCATTAATTTTCTGAATTACAGGCCTGGAACCTCTTTCTCTTACACATCCTCAAGTCCTCTAAAGTACTTGAAGAACGCAGTTGTGGTACACAGTACCCCTGAATTCGCAATCTGAGAAAGATTTTTCTTGCAGTTTTGTCAGAAAATCAAATCATAATAAAAAAGGAGGAAGGTAACACATCCCATCTGCAATCATTTAAACCTTCCTGCAAGCAAGGGCTTTCTAGTCACATTTGGACTAGAAAGGATGGATGTGTGTGTGTGTGTCTTGTATTAATACAAAGTGAAAAACTCCTAGAGTCATAGAATGGTTTGGGTTGGAAGGAACCTGAAAGATCATCTAGTTCCAGCTGCCTGCCATGGGTAGGGACACCTTCCACTAGACCAGGTTCCTCAGAGCTCTGTCTAGCCTAGCTCATGGTCTGCAGTATAGCTTTTTCTTTTAAAAAGCACAGCTACTAGCATTGAGACTGCTGGCTGCTCTTTCTACTTACTTATTTAAACAGAATTGTAGATGCTGCTCTGCAAACCAAGAGGATGGCTGATTGTTGATGCGCCTAAGCTCCAGCATAGACTAGAGCTTGAGATGTACATGGCCTGCCTTTAAGCTTGACCAGAGGCCTTAACTTAAAGCTAGGTCAAGAAAAATGTGAATAGGAAGCTGTTTGAGGAAGAAGTAGAGGAAGTGAAGTTCAAAAGGCCATTGCATCTGCAAAATCAGCTGCTTGATTCAGAAACTGTGGTCTTGGGTTTTAATTTTTTTTTTCTGTGCATCTTAAAATGCATGGGGAGATTTATTTGTTTATTTATAGCTGCTGCATGGAAAACCAAAGCTTTCAAAAATCTGTCTGCAGTGATTGCACTTTTCCTGGTAGGTGTTATTTTATCAAGCAGATTGGTAGAGTTGACAGTGGGTTTTTTGTGAGGTTTTATATTGTCTCGGCTGTATATTGCTGTAGGCCAGCCAGAGATTGATCCTGCAAATGCCGGGCGTATGGGTAACTCCATTAGTGTGAGTAGTCCCACTGGCAGAGGTTAGATATAAGGGTCTATATAGTGAACACTAAAGAAAACGGTGTGCAAGGGTAGAATAAAACAGTAATTCTAAGGGTTTCTTCCAGATATTTGTTGTGTTGTGTGTCTGTGCTATGTTCCAGTTCCTGGCAGAGATTAAAGGGTATTTTGTCTGGTATCAGCATCCCTGGATTGCTTCCTCGAAGATAATTTGTAAGCATGCGCAGTTTTATTTCATTTTGATTCACAACTGAAATTGTTCAGACTTCAGAAACAAAGCCAGTTGATTAGTTCTGCATTATTTCATTTCAGGGCGTGATTTCAACCTTGTTCATTAAAGCTGAAGTGGAAAACCTGGCTCTGAAGGATCAGTGTTAACAGGAACCACTAGCCTGGAGCACAGAATTCAGTAATCATTGATTAATACAGTTTGCTGCTGATTTCTTTTATTTGAAAAAGCCAATTATTCTTGCCAATATCTTTTAAACATGAGCCTTCATTTACAATTTAAAATTTTAACTTGAAATAATAATGGCGTTTTCAATCGTGATGTTGCTGGGGGAAGGAAGGGGAGGGAAAGAGATAAAAAAAGTGAGGCTTATTCAACACTGACCCCAAAATGCTGTTCCACTGAAACAGAATTGAGGTGGATGGGTCTTTGCAGGAAGTATTAAATACAGTAAATTGCCTGTCAGTGCAAACAGTGATTTATTTTTTTTTTATTTGGTTTAATTTTTTTTTGATTCACTTGAAGCAAAATGGATTCAGGTGGATCCTGGAGAAGGCCCGACTGCTGCTATTTACTGTATGAAAGCCAATTAATATTACAGAATCCAAGCAAACAAATGTGTGCTTTCTTTGGTATGGAGGCCAGTGGGGATACTGCAGTTGTAGACTGAGTTGTGGACAGGAGCTAAGCACATTTGTACCTGTACATAGAAAATGCATGTGTGAGTGACAGCTTGAGGTTTTTTGGTAGGGTGAAAATGATTTGAAGCAGCAAAAGATTAGCTGTGTGTTTATAGTGATCTCTCTGCTAGAGAATCTTCATGTTGTTTCTTCAGATGTGTGAAAAGAAAGACCTGAAGAACTTGCAACCTTGTGGACTTCTGAGGTATAGAGTCACCATAGAATAAATCATTAAATCTGGAGCTTAGGATAGCGGTGCAGAGATCAAACATATACAAAGCTTTTGTATCTCTGTCTGCAGTTAGACCTCAAGTCTAATGCAGAACTGAGTGATTGCCCTTGCTGTGTGGAGGTCCTGTTGGTTTGTGTGAAAGCGAGGGCAGGCGGGTGGGCATGGGCACTCCTTCCTTTGAGCTTCTGCAAGAGCAATTATTAGGGGAAAAAACCCACTTGATGTTGAAATTTTGACTCGAGTGTGTGTCTGTGTATGTATGGTTCTGGAATCCCTATGTTTGAGCAGAAACTTACTGCAAGAACAGCATGTACAAAATCCCCTTATGCTGCTTCTCAAGTGTAGATAAGCTGCATTTCCACACAGCGAGCCTGTTTGAATTGTTGAGAGGGGAAAAAGGTGAACAAACTCTGTAACAAGCAAAGTTCCTGTATCCTTGAGGGTTTTGACCACTTCAAATGTCTTTGGATTTCTTTCAGTAATTCAGTTCTCTGTTCTTGCCATATGGAATAAGAAAATATTTAATCAACATGAAGACATTCTTCTGTGTTGCCTGTGCTGGGGACCTCTCTCTCCCAGGCCTATTCACCAGCAAACTGCCTGTCTGTCCCCTGGGGTCGATACTTCTGTTCTGCTTGTGATTTGATGGACAGCACTTGGCATCTGAGGACACCAGCAATTTCTTTTCCTAATATTTACTAATTGCAGTCAAATAGTTAAGGCAAATCTTACCTTGTCATTTCTTGAAGAAGAGTGGAGGAGAAATTTTGTTTGTTTGGTGGATTTTTTTTGGGGGGGGGGGGGGGGGGGGGGGGGGGGGGGGGGGGGGGGGGGGGGGGGGGGGGGGGGGGGGGG
>JAOEHY010020786.1:0-19170 GCA_025447955.1 Psilopsiagon aurifrons
AGGAGATTTGAAGGTTGCGGGCAGTACTTAGGTCTTCTTTGTCCCCATTAATATTCGTCACTCTCCTACTTTCTAGAAGTGTAACCCATATCTCCAATTTAGCATTTTCTATTTTCATTCATGTAAAATTAAAAATTTGAAATTAAGATCAAATACAAACCCAGGGTGGGTTAAGAATAATGGAGAAAGCTACTGTAAAACTGTTTTTCCAATGTCTGAAAAACTCATAGGCAAACAGTACCTGGCAGGTAGACTGTAGGCAATATATTGCATAGCTGGTTTGCATTTAAAAGGCTTAATGCACAAGCAGCAGTAATTATATTTACTTGTTATTAAGACTTTTTTTCTTTATCTCTGATATTATGATACACCAAGTCTACTTTTTAAAGTGGTAAACATTGCAGACTTCAGCTTAAGCACAAGGAAGTGGATTAGAAAAGCAACAGAAAAGGATTTCAGGATCCTCAAAACAGCAAAATACTATTTGAAAACATCTGATATCGCATAGATGAGTTATCAGTAATAAAAGGAGTAGCTGATGCTAATAACCAAGTTAAATTAGTGAAATAACCAATTAAAATGTCATCTTTAATTAAAATGCCAATTAGAGCAAAGGGTTATTAAGATACACGTCAGTCACTAAAAACGATGCATCCTAATTCTTTTACATCATGTCCTCCAACAGTAAGTTTTTACCCATAATAAAGCTAGGCTCTCTTTGACTTACTTTAAAATACTTGCCATTCAAACTACTCCAAAAGGCAAAAATTAATAGTGCTACGCCACAAAAAAATAAATTAACCAAAATTTATGACAGAGAGATATCAAAACACATGAAAAAAATGAAACAGCAAATATGCTAGCCGGAGGGTAGCTTGGTACAGCAGCTGATATGAAATGCAGATCTTCTTTCCCAGGCCCATGCCTTTAGAAAGAAGTCTTCCTCAGGTCTCAAAGCTCATGTAATGAGGAGGCAATAAAACTCTTGTCCTGGGTTCAGCAGTAGCAACCATTTTTCTCCTTCTTAGTAGCTGGTGCAGTGCTGTGGTTTTGACTTCCAGACTGCGAACAACGCTGATAACACCAATGTTTTCTGTTGCTGCCCAGCAATCTTTGGTCTAACTGAAGATTTTCTGAGTCTCCTGCTTCTCCAGGGAGGAGGAGAAGCCGTGAGGAAGCAGAGACAGGACACCTGACCCAAACTAACTGAAGAGGTAATCCACACCACAGCACATCATGCCTACTATATAAACTGGGGGCAGTTACCCAGAAGGGCTAGATTACTGCTTGGGTAGGGCTGGGTATTGGTCAGCGGGTGGTAAACAGTTGTATTCTCTTGCCTTGTTATTTACCTTATAATTATTATTATTGGTGGTAGCAGTAGTGGTTTGTGTTATACCTTAGTTACTGGACTGTTCTTTTCTCAAGCCATGGGAGTTACATTCTTTCAATTCTCCTCATCCCTCCAGGAGTCGGGGGAGAAAGAGGGAGAAGTGAGAGAGCATCTGTGTGATTCTGAGTTATGGCTGGGCTTAAACAACGACAACACTATAATCTGCTAATGCCTATTACCACTATTTGCAGGACTTCTTCTCCCTTCAATTAACCCGTATCACAAGGATCACACTATGGTTTACTTGACAATGCACAAGGATGGGGATTACACTACAATTGACATAAGACAATAATACAAGCCGTAGAAGCAGAGCAATACTACTTCCAACAACCCCTGTAACTGGAGTTAAGATATTTTAATGATAGTTCTATTAGCACTAGGTCAATGGAAAAATACCTGGATTTCAAGCTTTCAAGGGGCAGTGTTCTGGCTTGATCAAAAGCTCTTAATTGTGTGAGGGAATTACGCACATGCATGTAAAGTTAGTCCACCAATCTATTATCATGCTGCCTTTCTCTTCTTTCCTTAAACCCAAAATTTAGCAAAAAGAAATGTAATTCAGAGAAACTTCATAAACAAGTCTGAAAACAGGTGTACAAATAGAAAGCAGCAGCTAAATGAAAAATTATGCACATATACATAACTACTTTGTTTCAACTAGGCCATTTCTTTAGTTTCATCTCCATTTAGCCTTCCCCTGCTTCTCCACTGGATTCCATTATGCTGCTTCATTTAATGATCTCACTGGACAAACACAACATATTTCATGAATATGTGAACCAACTAATCTGTTCATGGACTAATCAGCCTTACCTCCCACAGCATTACCTTCAAGGGTGCTGTATCTACTGGTAAGATTAACACTACTAAAAATGAGGTAAAGTTACTAAAAGTAAGGATAGATTATTCAAACTGTCTCTATAGTCTCCTCATGACCATGAAAAACAGACAAAGGAGCATACTTGGTACCTATTCATCATTTCTGTTTACAGCTTTCCTCTCCTATAAAATAATCACTGTGCTATACTTCTAATATATAATATTTATTAGAAAATTCATATATCATACTCCTAAGATTTTTTTTTTTTTTTTTTTTGGTGTTGGGTCTGGGGTTTTTTTTGTGTTATCTTTTGTTTGTTTTGCTTTGTTGGCTTTTGTTGGTTTGGATTTTGGCCTTTTGTTAACTAAGCATATTTTGGAATGCCTGTATTTTGTTACACTTCTACTTCAGAAAAACACAGCTATATTCCAGAATGTTATGAACTACTGAGAGAAACTTTACCACTCTTTGTATCAAAATCTGCAGATCCATCACTGACAATGTTGTAACCCATTTGTTATGTCTTCTTCCATATTGCCTGTTGGCATTCAATCTACTAGTTTGAGGATGAAAGACACAAACTGAAGAGGGAGACCTATGAGGTTTATATTCCACTTAGCTCTGCCTGCTGAAACTCAGCCATGGTGACAAAATCTGCCTGATACACTCCTGCACCCCAGCCAGGCCATCAAATGTCAGACAGGTTTTATAACATAATATTTGCAGGAAAATAAGTACGTAAAGTGAGATTAGAAAGCTGCCTGGAAGTTATTACTACAGCCTCAGAAAATTGTTTTCTGAAAGGCTCATAAATTGACTACTAATGGTCAGGTCACTCTGACAGCAATTTAATAGTTGGGTCAACAACTGAAAAAAGAACTCAATTGTTTTATACTTACTGTTGACTTTCTTTAGCAGATGTTTTCTGAGCACCGTAAAGCTGCCTTAATTTGTCTTTACATTCACTCAGTAGCACCACTGTACTTAACAATCTGTGTTTCATGGAGATGCACGGGAAGTTCAGAAATTGGCCAATTCACAATACTGATAATGGCCCTTTCAAAACCATGGTCACTTCAAAACAGATGCTCCAAATTCTGGTATCCCTAAATTAAAGACTAAATCTTCCAACCTAGTCCAGCACAAGAAAGCAGAGCAGAATTGGGCTTGCAACTAACTCTCTGCTAAAATACAATACAAGGTACAAGTCCCTCAGTACTATGTTTCTTTAGGTGATAAATTGCAATGACTACCTTAATGATGACTAAAGTGAATATCGGTGACTAAGAATATGAGCCATTTTTAATTGCTGTAATAGGAAGAATAAAACCTAAAAAATGCTGACATCTGACCATAAACAAGAACAAGGTAGCATTATTGTAAATATACTTGACTATTTCTGGAGTGCTCTGCAGTGAAAATAGACAGGACAAGAGCTGTTTAAGATCAGAAAGTCTTCAGTATCTAACAGCACATTGAAGGAAGCGCATCAAAGCGGGCTGCAAAGGCTAAATAAAACTTCAGTGCATCAGAAACTTCCGAAGAGGAGAAAGCAAACAAGCTATACCAGTAGAAATAAAAGATCAAGAACAGAGCCTTCGAGTAATACAGTATACCAAAAAAAAAACCGCAAACAAACCAAATAAATAAACCAAACCAAATAAAAATCTAGAAAACCCCACAAGAGTAAAACATGTCAAACCAAAAACTCCAGCTCTTTACTACTGGGCACCTCTTCTTTCACTCTGCCTTTAGAACTATCTTTTTAACATAGCTGCCTTTGTTTTCCACTAAATCAACTGATCCATCATTTGCTGAATTATTATAAAGTTCTAGCAGAAGACCACTAAGTCTGAGTTAGAATGGAAGCAAGAACTACCAGTTAAGATTGAAGTATTTATTTAGTCGATCTACAACTAGCAAGCTTGCATTGTTGCTTTAAGTATAGATTCTATAGTTTATCTTGAAGATTACTATGGTAATTAATAACATCCTGCCTCTCCAGATTACTAAATTTCCAGCTCTCAAGAGAGCAAAGGAAAAAGAACTGGGAAAAAGAGTTGACATCTACAGAAACACAAATCACTGAAGGGAAAATCAGACAATACAGCTTCTGACAGTGAAGCAATAAGTGCGCCAAAACATGTGAAATTAAAAGGATTAGAGACACTGGAAGATTGCAATTTTGGGGTTAGTGTCTTCTATTACAAATTTAGGATCCCATGCTACATATAAAACTGTATGCATGTGCATATAAAATATACTTTGTTTCATTCTCTGTCTCGGGTATTGTTTCTTCAGAAAAGGTAAGAAAATGCACCAGTATGATGATTTGACAGTCCTGTTTATTGCCACATGGAAAGCTAACCAGCCCTGACTTCATAAGCTGCAGTCTGTTCCTGTGAAACAAGTTTTTCCCATTCTTTCCTCTGTTCCATAATTCTGCATCATTTCATCCCCAGAGCCCTATTCACCTGTACAGAACAGATTACTTTTCCAGCTTTTCTTTTTGACTCAGTAACTCTCAGCTGCTATCCATCTCTCCTGTAAGCCATTTTATTTCTATCATGCAGGTATGCTCGCTGAATACCCATAAACACGTACTTCTAAAGGCCTAAACATAGGTAAAGACTCATCACTCTGCTTGCCTGTGTCAATGCACACACCTGAGAATAGGGCACCATTCAAGAAATGTACAGAAGAAAAATGCTTAAATTCTCACTGATTGGTTTTTAGTTTGAGTTACTGCTTTGACTGCTTTATATCAGTCTCTTACCAGGTCACACTCTGTACCATGTTAGCACAGGACTGATCATTTTAAAGCACATTCTTTTCACATCACCACACTGCTACTGCCACCACTTAATGACAAGCATTTGATTTGTATACTTAAGAACACAGTCCTACTGTCACAGTACATCTCCACTTAATCAGTGATGTCCCCTGTCTGGACATCAGTCTCCCCATGCTTTGGGAAACAGAAAACCATCACAAATCTAGCAGAGTTTTTCATGGTCCTCATATGTACTGAAAACATTCAAGCTCAGCAGAAAGAAGATTCAAAAAAACAAATATCATAGGAAAAAAAATTAGTGTTTCTTCCAAAACTCCATATATTTTCCTGTCACAGTGATATTTTTAACTTGATACAGCCAATAGCCTTGTTTAGGAAAACATGTAAAAGGACTTTGTTTTCAGATAATGATGACCCTTATCTGAAAGCTCTTCAAAGCTCAGCCTAACTTCTGCTACACAAGAGCATACACATCTATACTACACCTCAAAGGCTCTGTGTAAGGCAAATCATTAACACTGTCCTGTCTTTCAACCCTCATCACAGCTTCTCTCCTTCAAAAGCCCATGCTGCCAACCTGGACTATGGCATATTTATACTTTTACTTATTGGAGACTTCTAATGTTATGAATGACTCTTCTCAAAGTGTTTAATAATAGACATCACAATAAATGGTGTTTTCTCAAACAGTTTGCTGAGGATAAACATCCTGAAGACTCTAACGTCTAGATGAATTTGACAAAAACATCCTGGAAAACTTCTGAATAAGAAAAATTTCATTAAGAATGTTAAGGTCACAGAAGGAAGGAAAAAAGAGACATTTTAGCTGTAACTGATTCAAGTACAGCTGAAAAATTAAGCAGCATAATGCACAACGTAGAGCCTGAAGGACTGGTATTGTTTAGTCTTGACTTAATCACACATGATTTGTATTGTCTCCCTGAGCGGAGTTACGTGCAAAGCTGAATCAGGCTGGTTTGACATGTTTATTATTGTAAGGATAAAAAATCCCAAACACAAAGGAAGAAAATTAAACCCTGCAACATGACCACAGGCAGCAAAGGTAACAGCACAACAGTCTACCTGCAAGAACTCTGCATCTCCAGGGGCGTCTCCACTTTTCTCTCCCCGTGAGGGCATCCAAGGATGCTCTCTGCTGCCTGCATCAGTTCCATGACTACAACTGATGGATCATGGGTCCTCATGATGGACAAAATCTCTTTTGCTTGGCAACTAGCTGCACTGGGTATGTAGTGAATCTGCTTTTTTGACAAAGTAATCAGTCCTAGGCTGGAACGAGGAGGGTTCGCCATTCAGCATCTTGGTTCTAGGAAACTCAAAATTCAGCTCTCAAAAAGTAGCTCATCTTTAACAAAAGACCAGTACCTTGCTTGCAGGTTATAAGTTCAGCTCTGCATTCCCCTGAGTCACAACTATAGCCATTAGCAGCATCCTCTTTTTGCAATATCATTCTCTTGGGAAATTAATTGAAAGTCTATATTGAGACTTGCTGAATTTCAATCTGGATAGTTTCCCTCCCTCTTCTTCCCCCATCTACACTGGGGAATTATGACAAAATTAAAGAAAATAATTTTCAAGAAAAGTCAGATGTGATGCAACACCCGAGATGTTAATACTTCCCAGAAAATCATCACATAGCAGTTTATTCTTCACAAGTTACAGTTATATAAAGTGTAAGGTGCACACTACTACTATCAAAAGCTTCTCAAATAATAGTAACAAAGAAAATTAAGGTGACAGCTCTATATTGCTGCAAACATTAAAAAAATTACTGCTAGCAATCAAGTTATGTGTTGCCAGGATAGAGTTGCATCTTCTCATAATGTATACTCATGTAATTGGCATAGAGTGACTTTCCAGAGGCAGCCTGTGACAGCTTACTTGAGAATCAAGAAACATGTATTATATGACAAAGTTGCTAATAATGGCATCATCCTACAGGCTAACAAAGATGTTATTCATTTACTGTCCATTACACAATGCCTGGATAATGTTTGCTAGCTCCAAAGGAGAAGAATATCTGTTTATGTTCTTACAAGTAAGACATTAATAGTTTAAAAATTCTTATTAATTGTGCAGTGAACTATCTGAGCATAGTGATGAGTTGTTCTTTTAATTTCAGATAAGCATAAAGCTGCATTTATGTACTCGGAGCAGTTTTCATACTGGAGTAAGCCAACACATTTTCACATGATCTCTACTAGAGAAGAATCCAAGAACAAAAATGAATACAAAATTCACAACAGAAATTGATTTGTCTGCAAGAATGTCTTTACAGATCTTCAAACTTGCAACACATTCTTCGTAGCTATCACTGTATTTCCTTACCAACTATACTCACCAACAACAAACTACAACTTGAAAAAATACTTATCAACATTTTACTTCAATGTAGTTAAGCATATAAATGAGAACTTATTTCTTATGCTTTTATAAATAACCACATACAGCAATTACTGTCCGAAGTGGTTGCTCTGCCATTCAGGAAACAAAACAAGCAACCAAAAAAATTGCTACATGTTCAGACGTGCATTCTTAGAGGAGGGAGAAATGGCAGCTGGTGCTTTGGGAGGAGTCTTTTTGCAGTTCACATGGGATATGAAGCATGAAAAGTAACAGGTCCAGCAATCAGCTGAAAATAAGGACGTAAACAAACTTCCACATTCTTCTGTATTGCCATCTGCATTTCATATATCTGTAATGCCCCACTGCACGACAGTTGGTTTAAAACATTCAAAACTTGCATATGTTGTAACACTTGGAGGATTAAGCCCATAAAAGATAAATATTCAGTGAAAAATAGCATAGCTCTGGAGAAAACACTGCTATTTTTCAATCTATTAATTTTAAGCACAAAAATAATCATATTTTTGAAGTATTACAGAATTGGTTTTGTTGAAGATTTTTGGAAACATTATAAAGAGACAGTTCCAGGAACAAGCAGTTCCAACCAGACGCAGACCCATAAACCAAATGCATACATTCTGAAGTGAAAATAGAACTCATACAGGTTTAACATGTAACTCAGTACTTGCAAATACACAGGCATATATAAATATGTAACAATCGAGTGAAAAGAGTTTATATATCTCACCAGTGCTCAGCAGAGACACAAAGTAGCAGCTTATCTTGAGAACTGAGATTTCTTCACATTAACTGACAATAAAATACCATATGCCAGAGGAGTTAATGAATTTTGTATGAAGTTCCAGGAAACAGTTTGTGAATTTTTTGACAAATTATTTATAGAAATCTACCTTGCCTGCATTTAAAAAATATACAGATAAACAACAGCTGCATATACCATAGGCATCTAACCATGAAGATCAGCTTCCATGGCTGTACACTGCTCCCAAAGTAATCACAAGGAAAGAAATTAAATTCAAAAGATCACGTAACATCAGTTTTGCAAACACTCCAAAATATCTGTGACTGACTACCACCAAAACCAACCCACACGAAAAAACCCCACTCAACCAACCAAAACAGACTCATTCAAACTTGTCAGATTGACTGCCGGCAAATGTAGTGGCACTTTCACTGAACAAAAAAGATACATTGCTATCTTGTAGGCTGGAAACTTCTATAAAGATCTGCTAATATATGGAAGTCAGTCATACGAAAGGTTTCTGATTAATCATATAATCACAGAATGGTTAGCATTGGAAAGAACCTTAAGATCATCTAGTTTCAACCCCCCTGCCATGGGCAGGGACACAACGCAGTAAACCATGTCACCCAGGACTCCATCCAACCTGGCCAAAGAATTGAGAACTACAAGTTGCCCATACTAGAGGGCTGCAAATCTTTTAACTGAATATCCACAGTTTTGTGTTAAACAGCAAAAGAACTCCTACGAGCTCAAGTAAAGCATATTCAAGTACCTAATGACACTGCTGAGAATCAAAACCAGGAAGAAATTGTACCCAAGATAACACTGGCAGAAGCAGAAATAAACACTGCAATTGCAGTTGCCTCATCCACACTTAAAAGCCAGAATGCAACTACAACCTTAAGAGAAAAGGAAAATATCCACTCAAGGAGAAGAGAAGCATCAGAAATATAAAAATGTGAACATACATGTTAATACAGAAGATTTCCCCCCCCCCCGACTTTTAATATTTACAGATTTCTTTAAGAATTCATGTTAACTTAGAAAAACTTATATGAAACTCAGTTTTATTATGGCAGTGCTATGAAATACTAGAAGACTGCAAACATGAGCACAGATTAGTAGGCTGCTAAGCAGGAAACCAACTGCATTTCTGTGCCATGAAACAAACTTGTGTGAGCCCAGATACTACTCTCAGCAGCGGGGCTCATAGGGTCTTGCAAAACCAAGGCACTGCCACTTGCTTTGGGAAGGGAAAATCCCACCAAAATGAATAGTGGTCAATCTAAAGTTCCTTGGACAAAAAAGTTACAATGCAAGAAGATTTACTTGTAGAAAAGAGTATCACAAAGAAGTGCTGTAGTCGTAACAGAGTGTCTGTCTGTGAGAAAAGGACATAAGACTGAGGTAGTTTGAAACATCACATACTCAGAAATACATAAATAAATAGTGAAAGCATGGTGGTGAAGAGGCTGATAACGAAGTGGCACTACCATGACAGCATTACTCAAAAGCTACAATTTCTCCTCTCCAAGAATACATTACTGAAACCTCCACAGCTGGAAGAAGATGCTGACCAAGTGACAGAGCCAAATGAGTAAGAAACATAGAATGGTTTGGGTTGGAAGGGACTATAAGTATGTTGGTTGACATGGACTCTATGTAGTTCCAAACCTCCTGCCACGAGCAAGGACACCTTTCACTAGACCAGGCTGTTCAAAGCTCCATCCAACCCGGCCCTGAACACTGTCAGGGGATGGGACAGCCACAGCTTCTCTGGGCAACCCATTCCAGTGCATCACCACCCTCACAGTAAAGAACTTCTTCCTTCTATCTAATCCAAATCTCCCTTCTTTCACTTTAAAACCATTCCCCCTTGTCCCGTCACTAAATGCCCTTGTAAAAGGCCCCTCTCCAGATTTTTCTCAGCCTGAAAACCAGTTATCTAAAGCCATGTTCAAATAGACAACTTCTGTTGAGTTATGTCTGCTCTTCAGACTTGCCAAACAGAACAGCAATTCACTGTTGTCAAGTGAACATGAGAAAGGAGCTCTAACAGCCTCATTGCTAAAGATTTGAGGAAGGGATGCAACTCCCAAGATCTTCGGTAAACCCTAGAGCAGCAGTGCAAACCCTCCCAGCACACTGAACAGATTTACCATTCACGCACCAGCTTTGAACCCAGATGTGCAGAACAAAATACTTCAGTGGACTCACTGAGCATGGCATTGCATCAGGCTGCGGAGAATGAAGTTCACAAAGACAATGCTTGCAAGGGGTTCCTGCTGCCACCAACTCAATTATCCTGTCCAAGGACCATTCCCCAAATGTCCTGCGTAAAAAAACCAACCAAACAAACCTACCTGCAGATTGCACAGATGGTCAGGCTAAAGCAAGAAATCCAACTCCTCTCCAGATATATTATACATCCTGCTTGGTTTCTGTAACTTCATGCTGCTACAAGGGTAGGTATGCTATCATTTTCCTGAGGCCTTGTGTTACTTTCCTGTTAGATTTTTTTATTTACACTTTAACATAAAAAAAAAAAAAAAAAAAAAAAAAAAAAAAGAAAGAAAAAAAAATGCCAAAGAGACAGAAAAAAGAAAGACTATTTCTGCGCAGAAACTTGTACTTGGCATGAAATAGAAGAATACTTCTTAGGATACCTTAAGGCAAAAATCAGGAAAGTGAGCTGAAGAGAAGGCATACCTGCATATCTCAGCATGTCCTTCTGCTGATTAAATAATAGTCTTCAAACTAGGAAATAAGTTAAAAGTTCCTAAATCCTATACTGGTGTATATCTCTATACTTACACTAATGCAGCTTTCCCTGATGCTATTGTTAGTGGTTTCACCTATGAGCACACTAAAATAAAATAATTTAGTCACCATGATGATTAGTTCCTGTTAACCTGGGTCAACAGCTCTTGACCAGAGTTTGAGTCACTACTCTACCTTTACTTCACCACCAGAAGACTTGAAACAGAACAATTTTAAGAAGTGCTTCACAGTGATAATTGTTTTGGCATGCTTTTGTTTCAGGTTTTAGAAAGTTGCTTCTTTGTTGACTCCATGCTTTCTTCCTTGGTACCTAGATTTTTGATTATACTTGATCATGTAAGTCATTTTTATGATAGCATTTATTAGGAATCAAATGTATATTTGCTACAAGCAGCAAGGATTTGTATAGAACCAAACAAAGCCAGCTACACCATTCACAAAACATATTAAAGTATTAAGAAAACCACATATGATCTTGTTTTTATTATGAAAATAAAAACAAATGAAGCACCATTTGGCAAATGACATGTGAAGATCAAAAAGCTGAAACACTTCATATCTTTTTTCATGTAAATATAAAATAGACTATTTGCTTTTTTCTTCTAATTAAAAGTTATAAAATATTACGTTTCATTGGAAAATACATATTTGATCTCACAGTTATTGTTAAATTATCTACAGCTTCTGTACCAAATGCAAAAGAAACGCTGATATGCCAGAAGACGATCTAGAAATTCGTGCAAGTCTTTAGAAGTGAAAAATCAGACACACTGGAGGATTGGGAACATAATTTGATCAGATATTTTAACTGAGATAATAACTTTCTATTATAATAGAATTTCATTATGTGACTTTGAAAGTATTTATCTACACTAAGAAAATACCAGTAATCTGGAGAAAAGCCCTCACCAGAAGAAATGGGTAAATTTTACACAGCATAAAATTGTGAAAGCAATAACAGCAAACAATAGCAAAAGCTCATGCTATTGTGATTTCTGAAGTCAGCTTCATCGTGTTTGTGTTGCACCTAAACTTGCACTAGACTAAAAATAAATACATAAATTACACAGCACACATCTCAATGATTGTGACAGGAAAATACCTAATTTCTTAGTACATGGCAGTTATACAACTAACTTTAGAGATGAGCTCACAATCCAAAACATAACTATATGCTTTTTGAGCCCGTGTTGAAATGCTTAGTATTTACAGAATTTTAAGTCTTCTTATAGGTTTTCTTGTTTTGAGGGACTTCCCCTCAATGCCTTAGGATAATGGTATAATGGCTGAATTTCTTCTCTTCCCCACCTCCCTTTAGGGATGGAAGCTGCTTGCAGGAAACTGACTCTGACTTCAACTGGGATGTGTGAAAGTTCAGTTTCCACAAAAACACCAAGCAGAGCAATAAAAAAACCCTGTGGAGATAATATTGCTGACAAATGTGTTCCCTAGCAATTATTCCTTGTAAAAATGCATACCACTATTGCAATGAATATGGCATTCATAAGTAATTGTGTATATTGTTCAGCTATAACTTTTCTTTCAAACAAACTGAGGAGCACCAGAACAAACAGCAGCTTCCTGGTGTGCCCTTACACAAGAAGTTTAAAGCCTATTTTTCCTCTACTAGATCAGCAGATTTCTTTATCTGAAGGGCACTGTCAAACCTTACCAAAGAGATGAATTGCCACTGAAATTCTAAAAGCCATTTAAAAGAAAACAACCACACTAAAAGACACACATAATGCACACAGTGTAACCTTGGAGCTCAGACTGGTATAGCATTTGACACTAAACAAAGCTACCTAAGCCCAAAAAACATAGATATATGGAAAAGCAGAATTTCTCTCTGTATTTCTGTAGTCAAGAGACGGTATGGGATCACAGGGCTGCCAATACTGATTCAATTGGAGTAGATACTCCCAGGATAAACATATAGCAGATGGCTGGAACTGCAGTTTACATGCTGCATTCATTCACCCCTTTATTATTCATCCTGAAGTCCCTCTTGACTAAACTGTAATTTTCAGGAAATTGCAATGATAATTGTAGGTAAATGAACAAAAATTAAACCTAATGCAAATGAACTTCATACATAAAATATGATTCATTTGGAGCCCTGTATTTTTTATAAAAAATAGAAAATGCAACTGAACTGTTTCTACATGCAGATATGAGCATATACATAAATATACAAACACTACAATTGCATGAACATACAAGCTCATGATGGCGGCTCTACACACAGTAGGGTCTGTCACTTGCATCCTGCTCTTCCCAAAATCATCCCTTCAGCTGAAAGAACTATAATTAGGAGCTGAAGGTTTGTCACTGTGTCACTTGAATGAATTGATCTGCAATGAGGCTTACAAAAACGAACGTGACTTGTAGAGTAAAAAAGGCCTTGAGTCTTCAGTGGGCCTTGTAGCCAGTAACATTCTATTTCACAGTACTGAAGTGCTGTGATTTCTGCAAACAAAAACTTGTTTAAAACTAAACATGTTAAAATGAATTGCAAGTATTGTTATATGTAAGAAAATGGTTTCAATCTAGTTTGAAAGTTCCCTTTTGTACAGCAGGGCAGACAAACAGCTTTTGTACAGGGATATTATTAAGTCACTCAATTTTGTGTGTGAATTACCACAATGAAAATGCAAAAGAATTTTTGTGCAGAAGGGAAGAAAATATTTTAGGAAATGCAATCTAATCTTATCTAGCAGCTGGAAAACAAAAAAATTGCAAAACCAAATAGAAGTATTTTATATTTATTGAAATGCAGACAGATATAAAAGGGGTCTTTCTCTTGTAAATAATTTTTCTTGGACCAGAATATTATAGTGGTTTATTTGGATAGCAAATTACTTATATATAGGGCAAATCATAGCTGAATAAAACCAGCAGTAGAAAGAGTTTAATAAATCATCAAGTCCATCGCCCTTCCTGCGTGCAGAGTGCCTACTCTCTCTGGCACATTTTTAAGTATCCTATTTATTCAAGGGAAAGATTATACAAGAGCCTGATGTATCAAGTACTTGATAGACAGACAGACACACACATTACTCAGCCCTGTTGCAACGTCTCAATTTGTGGTAGAACCCAATGCTTATCTAACATCTGTCATTGTAGCAGGCACAGAAATTTACCATAATTATTATTGCAGATAACTTCATGTTTGCTCATTCACTCCTCCCACCAAAAAATTCAATCCTCTCTGTGCTATGTAACTGCTGCTTTAAAGAGTTGCTTTAATTAACACAGCAGGACTGAAGAAAACATAGCTGTTTTTTCAAATCAGATTCTAAATGGAAAAGAATCATGAAGCAGCATAGTCAAAAAATAAATGCACTTAACATACTACTGAGCTATCTTCCAAATGAAATAATCAGTCAAGAGGAAAATAGGAGAAAAGCTCTCCAAAACAATGCTAATTCTCTTTGAACATGTTTTTTAGATTAGCCATAGACAGAATACGACATGGAGCACTAAACCAACCTTACTTTTCAAGAAATCATGGCATGACCTTTTGGTACTAGCAAGCATTGCTCTTATTCTCATTTTTCTTACTTGCACAGAAAGGAAGCAAACAAAGGTCTAGAATGAGACTAACAAAAAGCAGGCAGGTAGCAACAAGAACTTTATCAACAATACCTGCAAAACCAAACCTATTACCCTATTTCAAACTCTCAATTTTCTACATAAGCTGTGTTGTTAAAAATGGAAAAGATAGAAGAGAGTTATAATCATGCATAAAGAAGACTTACCTAGATATGACAATGGTCTAATGACACCATAAAAACATACATTCAGTTATGAATTCATGCTATCAGATAATCTGACAGCACCCATTTTCATGAGTTTGTGAAATATAAGCCTACATAGCATACTTTTTCACAGCACAAGCTTACAGGGATTCCCTTCACAATAATTTCTAGGGTAATTGAGAATCAGAACCATATTTTATGATTCAGGAGCTGAATCACACACCATATCATTCTCCAAGGACAACACTGGCTGAGAAAACCAAACCCAGGTCTCCAACAGATTAAGATAGTGCCTAAATTTGTGAATGACTTGTAATGTGAAGGATGTTCCACAACAATGAGTATTAGGTTCCCTATTTATTTAGGTCCTTTCAATACTATACACTTACAGGTCAGAGGTTTATGAGGTGAATACTCTGAAAGCTTAAAGAACTGTTCATTTTACTGGCCACAACAAGAAATAAAAATTAATTTGCTGTCCAACAGTTTTACAGGTGCTCAAGTACAAGTTCCCATTAATGTAAATTACAACTGTATTTATGCAACTTGAGTCAAAGTAAGTTTGCAGTTCTCAATTGCATTGGCATGAAATGGCTCCTACTGAAATCCCTAGAATTTCTCTGCTTCCTCTGGGATATCACTTTCTCCAGTGGTCTAGAAAGCATCTAGACAATGCTTCTTTGGTTGACATTTAATCTGTGGTACTGCCATGAAATTCTAGCCAAGACCATGTTTTCCAGTGCTAAGTGCTACACAACAAAGTCCCTTTCCTGAAAAGTTTAGTGGTATTCAGTAAGTCACTGGGAAATCCACTCAATGCATGAGAATCTTATCTACGCTCCTATTCATCACCATAGGCTACTTAAGACCATCATTCACAGGAAGACCCAAATTTGCAGAGACCTACAACTGTCTAATCACACTAACTCTTTGCTCAAGTTTCTGTCCAGATCCTGCCCTATTGTTCCTCAAGTCTCCATGGCATATGTTTTTTCCCCTGCCAAAGTTTGCAAGGCTTTCCACGTATTATTGATTTCTGGTCCTCTCAATATCCAGAAAAAAACAAAACATTTCTCGAAGGCAGCCTTAGTTCTGAAGGAAGAGCTCAGACACAACTAAGTTCCCACACTTCTCAGGCTCTGAAGCAGGTTGTATTCATCCAGCACCTATGTCCAAAGGTAGCAAGGGGAAATAAGGAAAGCATATGCATGTGCGGTGTCTTGCTGAGCTCAACTTTCACTTTGGATATAAGCAGGAAAAGGTACAACTCCCCATTCTGCCTGATTTGGAGCATATGCACTGAAAATGCTACAGAATTTATGATTTTGCATAGAAATTTTCTGCTTGTTGCATCTCCCACAGAGCAGGAAGCAAACTAAAAATAGAACAACCAAGCAAATCGTACAGATTGATTTTGGCAAGCACAGACTTAACCCCACTAAGGCTTTTTAGAAGGAATATAAGACATGAGAAAACAACTATCACTTTAAACAAAGCAAATGGAGACCACCAAAAAAAAGGTCAGACAAGGGGAAAAAGCTGAACTGCCAATAAAATTTAAATCCAAAACCGAGGCTTGTACATAAGCAAGCAAAGAGTTATCGTTTCTTTTTCCCTTTCTTTCTAAGTAGCCCAACATTAGGAGTATTTAAGTATAGTCCCATGTCTCAGATAACAGTCATTCATCCACACTGCACCCTGCCAGCTCCCAACACAAGCCAGGACACCTCTCAAAACATGAACACAGGATATGTAGATGTTCCTATATTCCTTCACCAGTCACTACCTGCATGACTGACACAAGTGCTAGACTACTGTGTGACTCTCAAAATCATAATTTGCTGTTGTCAGACTGGCTTCAACAAATAAATGAAATATTACTACTGCTAACAGAGAAAGAGAATAAAGAACATGCAAGAAGACATAACTACTTCTGGTAAGATTCCTTTTTCTGGAAGGCAAGAACTAAAGCCATATACTTCTTAAGCTCTCAGTACCAAAAATCCATGAATCTTAAAAGTGTCAGTACCTGATCACTGCCAGCTGGTATCTCCTTACCAAGCAGTGCTCCAAGACAGTGAAATGGGAGACACGCTGATCTTCACAGTTGCTGTGGGTGTTGCTTCTGTGTCAAAATCCACTCTCAACACTGCCTACATGAATGCTGCTTCATCCTGAGCTTTTTCCATCAATGGCCTATTTCATAAAAGCCCTATGATCTCATAACTTCTTTTTTAAAATATGGCTATAGTCCCCAAAATAAACTTGACATGAACAGATAAGTTACTCTGAAATACCGCGTTTACCCAAATCCAAGACAACCCCAAGTTAAAACTCAAGTCTATAAGCTCTCACAGTCTGTTTAAAAAAATACTTCCTAAAGCTAGAGGCTAATAATTCAGCTGTCCTATTTCATAATATGGGAGGCATCTTAAAAGAAGAGGGGAAAATGTTCAATTTTCAATGGTCTTCTCCTGTAGTCACATAATTTTAACAAAGCAAGCCACTAAATATGTTTTCTTTTAACAGTGTACTACCATGAAGAGCTACTTTTCCCTGTTGCATACCTCTGAACAGCAACTAATTTCCTTTCCTTGTAGCATTGCTGTCCACATGCAGCAAGAATAAATATCTAATTTTACTAAATTCCCTCTTTTTCAGATGCAGATCCATTGTGAATTAAGTGAGAAGAAATAGTTTCCGTAATTATAACACCATCTGAACCAGATGCAGCAGCTCAGAACTGGCACAGTGAAAATCTCAAATAACAAAAAAATACATTTGCTTGGACAGAAGAACTACCTCAAGTTCCCCTGTACTTGCTGCCAGGGAAGAGCAGGTATGCAAGCACTCAGCTGTAACAAACAGCACCTAAGGTAACAGCAACAATTTATTAACATGTCAACATTGAAAATGACCCTCGTTTTTTAAATACTCAGAAACAAGAAAATAAAACCTGGGTAATAAGGTGCACAAGCTAGCTGACAAAGCCTGCAACATGGGTTCAGGAC
The DNA here is from genome assembly GCA_025447955.1 of Psilopsiagon aurifrons. NCBI lineage: Eukaryota > Metazoa > Chordata > Aves > Psittaciformes > Psittacidae > Psilopsiagon > Psilopsiagon aurifrons. The sequence continues at coordinate 17,697 of JAOEHY010020786.1, forward strand.
CCATAGCTAAAAAAGTTGCAATTTATATTTTTACTTCAAATTGCATTTCCCAGTAACAAGATGAGACAAAAAGGAAAGAGCTGAAAGATGAAGAAGGCCGACATTCATGCCACCATAACATGCAGCAGGGTGGTCTGTGCTGACAGCAGTCTGGCCAGCACATGCTTCTGAGGAGTTATGACCTCTCTAAAAGCTCTCCTAAAACCTCTCCACACAACATCCCCATGTTGCTGAGGGGAGGGACTATACATTATGATATATACATAACAGATACTGTTATTAGGGAAGGCATTATAAACTCATAAGCTGTCACATTCATATTGACATCTGGCAAGATGCAGACGAAAGCGCTACACAACCATGAGGATGAGCCAGGCACCTCCCCACAGGCAGCGTGGCCCCACCATAGCTGATCAGGGCTGCAGCAACAGTGACCACCCCCCTGATCCCCATGGATCATCAGAGGCAAGGAGTGAAGACAGCCGGGCCAGAGCCTGCCCAGGCAGCCACTGCTTGAGACAGCCCAGTCCTGCCTGCCTTGAGCTCCCAGTAGCCTACTTTACCTTGTGCCCCATGTCCTACATGTCAGCTTGCTAAAGACCCAAGTCTCTAGCTAGTGCTTTAGGAGACACAGCTTTTGAGGAACGACAGGGCGCTGAAGGTGCACAGGGTGGAGGAGCTGCCTGACTGCTGCTACCCACGGCAAGGAGGATGAACAAGATAACATCTGTCACCAGCAAAATCTCTCCTTTCTCTCTGTGCCACCACCAGCTACCTGAGGGACTTCTGCAGCAAAACAGAAAGGGTTGTTACTGAACTACACCCCACAACAGAAGAGAATGAGAGGTGATGTTTCCCCTGGAAGCCTTTCTGCAAGACACGGGCAATAGCAGGGGGGGGATCGTCTTTCTAGCTTTCTGTTCCTATTTCCTTCAGCAGCCCACATAGAGCCTCCTGGCCACCACATCCACTTCCATTTCATCTCTCTTTTCTGCCTGCCATTTATTTACCTCCTGCTTGTTTGTTCATCTGACACAATGATAAAAAACAGATGTAGGTTTTCAGCTTTGACTGCAATTTTCTTCCCTTTGTGCAGCATCCTAAAAGGCTCTCCTGCTGGAATTGAGATTTTTCTCCTCTTTCCCAGCTGTGAGGAGGCAGGCTGTCACTCTGTTTTGCCATAGTACCAAGGAACAAAACAGCAATTAATTTCATTCACTCTGTCGAGTCCTGATTTCTATCCCATTAATAAGATCACAGTAAAGTCACACCTCACTGTGGCAGTTTGGCGATTGTAACAGTAATGAAAACTCCTGCTTTCAAAACTGTGCAGAACACTTAATTAATACCTGAATTCACCAAAAATTAAAAAAAAAAAAAAAGGAAAAAAAAAAAAAGTTGGGGTGGTTTTTTTGTTAGCGTTATTTTATTTTTTTTTTTAAGAGCCTATCCTTGTGATAGTCAACATCTGAAC